>JANTPZ010083469.1:0-27076 GCA_025593235.1 Vachellia pachyceras | reverse complement strand
CAGGAGCGCAGAGAGGGAAAGGGAGACAGAGAGCAATAGGGCATATGGAAACTGGAGAAGTAGGACATGTGGAAACTGGAGAAAAATGAATGCTGTGTATTATTCTTCTGTTCATGACACGTACACATATATATAGATGAGTAACGTATAACTGAAACAGCTGGCAATCAGTTCTAACTAACAAATCTAACTAGCTAACAAACTTAGTTAGAAACTAATGTAACTAATTTAAACTATACAAAATATATTCAATCTGTGATACGTTGGTGGAAGGATGCCCCTCCATCTTCAAGAAGATTTCTGTGGCACCGCACTTCTTAGGTAGGTACATTGTGTCTCTTAGTCTCTTTAATTCAAGGATAAAAACCTCCATTGCATCCTCTAGACTTTTCAGTTCTTTAATTGCTTTGTACTGCTCAGTACACAATAAATGTAAACTGTTTTAAATTGGATTCTAAGGGCCTATTCTTTTGGTTGCTTTCATTTATTGGTGATATATTAACATTTCATGCAAACCATAGTTGAGTTACCTGACCCGATCTTCTGACTTTTAACAGTACAGAGTCGCTCCGTAGTGATCCAAGAAGGACTGTAGTGGGGTTGGATTTGGATCTTGAGGCACTTCGATGGTGCATTGGAAACAACATACCAAAAGTTGGAGCAGACGGGTTTTCTAGAATATCCCTATTTCATGGGAATGTCTTGCAACCTCTTCAGTCTAAACTTGTCATAAGCAGTCCTCAAGAGTTGATGGGTAACATTACACTAGCAGATAATACAAAGATTCTGGAAACTGGTAATCTGGAAGATAAAAGTCAACCAGGCTTTGCTGATGAAGATTACAAGTGTATTAAAAGAAATGTTTCACTGCCTGTAAGAGATATTGTGTGCGCTTTTAACTACAGTTGTTGTTGCCTCCATAAACGAGTGGATCTGGTTTCATATTTTAGGCAGGCTCATTCTATCTTGTCCACTAAAGGTGGAATCTTTGTGATGGATTTATATGGGGGTACATCTTCAGAGCATAAGCTTAAACGTCAGAGGCGACTTCCTGATTTTACGGTATACTGTTCTTCTTGCTATAAATGTGTAACATTAACTGTTAACTGCATTAGATAGAATATGCTAGCCACGTGTATGAAACAACTGGCTTTGAGTGCTAATCAGGTGTAAATGAATGTCTGGATGCTTTTAAAACAGTGAACCCTATAACCAATAGAAAGATCTTGTTGATTAATAGAACAATATTTTTTATACGTCAAAGGGCTATCCTTCTTAAGTTGCTACCATAACTAAAAACAGTCAACTCTGATTTCTCATCTTTGGTTCCCGCTGTTCACAAATATCCTCACTCCTCTGCCTTTTTTAAATCTTAAGTGCTATCTATTTGTGATTAGTCATATTTGAGAGGGAATTTTTAACATCTGTTGGGGTTATTATCTTTTTCAATTGATCGGCATCATAGATGCAGTTGGATCAAACAACTGTTCTTCTTTTGCTATCAAATAGGTCAATAGGCAATATGGGATTTTATATATACCAGCATCTTGTCTTATAATGTGGACTTCATGATCAAAATCTGCAGTGTGTATGGGAACAAGCTGATTTTGATATTATTGAGAGGAAAACAAAGATTAGTCTTCATTTTCATCTCAAGAAGCAACAAAGAAAGCTTTGCCATTCGTTTTCCTACCGCTGGAGACTGTAAGTTTATATTAATTGTATGCCTGTATTTTCTTTACTTAAAAATGAAAACGAGAAAAAGAAAAGGAAAAAACTTTCCAACACTGATGAGGTGCAAACTCAGTTTAACAGCCAAAACTTTGATTTTATTTCTGTCCACATATCAAATTCAGCTCAATAGCTAACACTTCAGTTGTATTTCTGCTGGTATGTCATATTTCTGGTAGTTTTCTGATATCAAGAGAACTTTGCTTATCAGGTGGACATTGCCTGAGATCAGGGACTACTTAGAAGAGGCTGGATTCCTGTCTGTTCGCTTTTGGCTTCGACAAATGCCAGATACCACTGAGTTCTCAAAAACGGAGGGATTTGGGATGGGAGGGACGTAAAGTATGAAGAGGCAACAAGTTTTCCACAAGAAGACGCCTGGAATGCCTATATAGTAGGTGTTGCATAGCTTCATTCCAAGTTTACCCTTTGCTTCTTTGAAAGACTCAATCATTTGAGTGAAGCTGAAGCTGAAGCTGAAGCTGAAGCTGAATCTGAATTATGAAGGCTACAGAGTTGTGAGAATCTGACGGTCTAGATTTAGATAACTCAACTGAAATTGTGTTATCGTTTGAATTAAGGTTGGGGTCATGAGGAGAAATTTTGTAGAGATGCATCCTTCTCAGTATTTTTAGTACAAAATCTCAAGAATATGAAGGTTATCTTATCTTGAGGATATTTTCTTCTTGGAATGACTGCAAGATGGTTCATGCCAGTGTGCTTGTACTGTATAATCTCAGTGCTGGTAGTCCATATTTAGTAATTAGTATTCTGGTTTAAACAGACTTAGATGTAGCAAGTGCTATAGGATTTAGGATCACCATGGTAGCTCATGCAATTTGTGTAGGCCTCAAAAGAACTCATGTAATATAAAAACAATAATTTTTATATTTATGATGAACAAAATACATACACCATTTTATATATGGATGTATAGATTCTTTTTATAAAACTTAAATATCTAAATCTTTGTTCAAATTGTCAACCATAAATGACAAAAAATTATTAAGAATCTAGAAGATCCATAGCATTATTGTGTAACCACCTATGACTAATTCAAATAGAATGGACATAATATATAGGATGTTAATAGTTGTCGATACAAGAAGCCATGGTCTCGTCGTACATTTTTATTTTTTTAATGATCATATCCTAAGACTATTTATTTGATATCTAATCATCTAATGATCTTCCTTTCCTAAGGTTATAGAATCATCTAAAAACTTTTTTATAAAAAATATTAAGAATAAAAACCAAAACTAACAGAATTTGTGTGCATTAATTTTTAGAAACAAAAAAAAAACTCAGCGACACAAATGACCAGCTGCACTTGAAACTGTTTTTCGAATCACTTCTGGTAACTGTTCACATAAATAGTTTGGGAGAAAGTAAAATAGTATTCACCTTCATAAATTCATCTCCGTACAAGGGGGATGTGAACTTTCAAAAAGATGCATTTCATATGATCCATTCAAGAGATTACAAGTTGTAATATTTCTAAGCACAAATCCTGAGTGAAAATCCATCGAATCAACCTTCTTCTCCAAACTCTTTAGTAAATCTCTCCTGAACCTCAAGGTCAGCTTTGCTCACTGTAGGCCTTTGTCTAGCCAGCACCTTATCAAAATCTGTTCTTGTAATGGGTGGTGGAAGGATCTGCCAACACACACTTAAACACTTAGCACTTACATCACAAAACTGCCTTATCTGATTATCACATCCCAAGAAGGCAGCGCAATCCCTACCACAATCAAAATTAGTTGCATCATCCATACCTTGGACGCCAGTCCTTCTGCAGCAAGATCCTGCATGGTAATCTGTACTGCACCCTGTTGCTTTGGTCCACAAGGTACCCACATACCCTCAGGATTCTTGAAGAAAAACATGGCATCTTGGGTTTTCCGAACAGGCTCAAACAAAACATCCTTGACCTGTCAAGGACGAGGGGACAAACCCTTTGCTTGAAATTCATCTAAATAAAAACTAATTAAAATCAGGAATTTCGTCTACAAATCAAACTTACACAGACAGATATATCTGAACCTGAAAAACCCTCGGTCCTACGAGCCAAATGTTCAAAGTCGCTTTCACTCAAATTGTGAGGAGTATCACCCAAATGCACCTGTTCAATTTATCAAGCCACAACTTAAACATTGTAAAATCAACTCCTAGATTTCCACAGCCCAACAAATCGTATCCTATAACATGTCATCATTTATATTTCCCTTGCCTTAAACATATGTTGGCGAGCCTTCAAATCTGGCAGTGGTATGTATATTCGCTTATCAAAACGCCGCCTTATTGCCTGAAATTAAAAACTGATGAGTATAAAAAGGAACCATATTGTCTCTAGAATAAAATCACACTAGCAAGTTTAGTTCTTATAACCTGATCAAGAGCATATGGTGTATTTGTCGCTGCAAGAACAAGAACTTTCTGATCATTGTTTCCCACACCCTGCAATGCAAGTTAGAATTTATGTTCAGACAACCAGATGAAACCCTAAGAAATCCTGCCTTTGTAAATGAATGATAAAACAATAGGACTCAAGCAGGTCAACAGAATCATTTTTATTTTATTGCAGGATTCCAACTGAATTTTGCACATGACCCTTGTGAACATAAACTGGAATCAAAATTTCTTTTTGATACCTGATAATGCAATTTAAAAGTCAATTTACAAAGGAGTTTTATCATGTTTATACAATAGCTCCCCGCCAAAAACTGTTACCTGCATCTGCACTAAAAGTTCAGTTTTGATCCTCCTTGAAGCTTCACTCTCATTACCTTCTCCACGCTGACCACATAAAGAATCTATTTCATCAACAAATATGATGGAAGGAGCACTTTCTCGGGCCATTTGGAAGAGGTTAGAAACTAGCTTTTCGCTTTCACCCATCCACTTAGAAACCAGGTCCGATGAAGAAACACTGGTACAAATCAAGAATTAAAATATATTCACAAGAACAAATCCATTTATGATCTGATGAAGGCGCCTAATATGCATAATTCATCAACGCATATGTCATATGCAGCAATATAATCAAATTATTCATAATGATATGAAATCAGCAGTCTTCTCACATTCAACTTTATAAGAATTGTAACTAAAGCCACCAAGGTAAATTTAAGCCAGAAGCATTAGAATGCAAGCATAGCAAGGATTCAACACTGATACAAGAGTAAGATAACCGAATCAACAGCCATAAAATTAAAATTAATCAAAATAGAAGTAACACTACCTGAAAAATGTGGAGTCGGCTTCAGTTGCAACAGCCTTGGCCAAGTATGATTTCCCAGTTCCGGGTGGCCCATACAACAAGAAGGCTCTCCAGGGTCGTCTTTTGCCTGAGAAAAAAAAAATACCAGAATAAAAAATATTAAAAACTTGTGAGCATAAATCATTTCGTGCTTCTATAATATGAACTCTGAAAAGTGCCAACGATGCGCGTGGTGTGTATATGGATTCACATTGAAAATCACCAAAACCAGCATGAAACCAAACACCGGCTTAGAGTTGGATGAGGAATAGATTTCCATAAAATAATCAGCAACTGGCATTTCGTTGCGGAGCATGAGTTATCTAACTGGTGGGGGTGAGTAATATGGAGGTGTGCAAGCATGATTGGCACATTTTATTGCAACTGGCATGGTCATTGATTTAGTATAATCAGCAACCATACAGACTAACCAGTGAAAAATTGCGGGAACTTCACAGGTAAAATAACCGCCTCCTGCAAAGCTTGCTTGGCGCTCTCCAATCCAGCAACATCGTTCCACTTCACATTGGGTTTCTCTCGAATGATCGCTGAATTAAGTCCAGCCCTGAGCTTTGACTGCTCTGGGTCCTCCCCATCCCCTTCTCCATCTTTCGGTTTGGTCTTAGGCCGCGTAGCTACTGCAGCATCCCCATTGGAAGCCGGGCCAGGCCCTCCATCATCAAGAACAGCTCGAATTTCCTCGGCCCGTCGAAGATACTCGGTGAATTTCTGGGTAATCGCTTCTTTGATCTTAGGATTTTTCTCGTACTTCAGATGGGTCTTGAAGTACTCCAAAGCATTCATATACAAAGGAAACGCTTTTGCATAATTACCAGCGTTATCTTCCTGCACAGCTTGTTTCACGTACTCTATCGCTTGCTCCTTAAAATTGCTATACATCTTCTGCTTCCGACAAAAAGCATAGACTTGTTAAAACCAAAAGAATAAAAAATTACCCAGAGAATAAGAACCCTAGAGCTGCGATCAAATCGTCTAGCGGAATAGATAGAGAGAAATTCCGATGGATCTCTGAAACACGATAAAATTAATGGTTCTATTGGGGTTATAAAGAAAGATCAGAGGGGGAAGGAAGACCAGAAAGGTGGGGAAGTTTTGTGAGTCAAAAGGACGCGTTTCGATGGAGGGTGGCTAAGGCCGGGCCACACCGCAAGATTGTGTGTGGGAACCTTGCGATTGCGAGTAACAATTATCGGGTGAAGAACTCTCCTATTTCCTATATTGTGCTTGTTTAATTAGATTCTGTGCATATTTAATATAATATTGCAAAATCATATCAAACAGAGTTAATTAATATACGTATCATTTTTAAATTAATTTGTTCAATTGATAAAATAATATATACATATATATACATATAAAATTTTAAAATATAAATTATAATTGAGTAATTTATTTAATTTTTATTTTTTTGACAAAAAGTTAACTAATCTATTGCATAAACACTATTGTCTTTTGTTTTTACAACTATCTCTAATATTTAATATATGAATCCATTGATTGTTTTGAAGGAATCAAGAAAGTTAATTAATTGATATACTTATCATTTTTTAAATTGATTTGCTTAACTTTTGAACCGATATACAATCTAACGATACGCATAAATATTTTAGAATACATGTTATGATTAAGTAATTTATTTAGCTTATTCTCTTAAAAAAGTCGCCTAGCTATCATACCAAGAACAATTCGAAAATGCTTAAACCTTATAGATACTTTAAACAGTTGATGTATGACCTTAACTATTTTATTCTCAAATCACCTCATGTAAAATATGTCTTTCATTTTACTTTGGCTAAAGTACACTTTTAGTCTTTTATGTTTGATTCAGGTTTCATTTTAGTCCTTTAAGTTTAAAAACTGCACTTTTAGTCCATCAAACTTAACGCCGTTAGTTTCTCTTAACGGAAATTACTGATTCATCAGATTTAATTGATGACTATGTAATAAAACGTTGACAAGCATACTCAAATTTTAATTCTAATTTAATAATATAATAAATTTGATATTTTAAGTTGTGTAAAATAAAAAAGATTTAAAACAATAGCGTTAAGTTTGATGAGTCAGCAATTTCCGTTAAAAGAGACTAATGGCGTTAAGTCTGAGGGATTAAAAGTGCACTTTTTAAACTTAAAGGACTAAAGTGAAACCTGACACAAACATAAAAGACTAAAAGTATACTTTAACCTTTTACTTTTAACAAAGCCATAATCCATGCAAAAACTCATCACATATTTGTAAAAGCCCTATACCAACATAGTTTAATCCGGTCTATTTATCTTTCATAGTTGATCAGCTGGTTATATGTCTACTCAGTTAGTCTCCTAGGAGTAACCAAAGATACCCCCTGGTCAAATGGGATGATATGTGCCAACCTAAGGTTCATGGAGGTTGTGGGATGAAAGATTTAGAGTGCCAGAATTCTGCTTTCTTAATGAAGCTTGGCCACGCTATTCTCACGCGGCCTGAGTTATTATGGGTGCAGGTGATCCGATCTAAATATAAATGGAAAAATGGAAGTTGCCAGCTTCCTAATGTCCGCTGTGCATCGCATTTATGGCGGAGCCTTCTTGCAATTTGGGAGAATCAGATTTTGGGCTTTCGTTGGAAGATTGGCAACGGGGAGACTGCTAAATTCTGGGCGGATCATTGGATAGGGGAATTGGGGCCTCTCTCTAACCTTTCCTTCAGCCCTATTAATGATCGTGAGCTTCAAAAAACAGTCAGCGAATATGTTGATCATGATGCTCAATGGAAATGGTCCGAGTTTCAAGACAAGCTTCCGCACCATATCCTTATTAATCTTAAGGAAACTCCTCCTCCTCAGAGACAAGCTGAGCGTGATAAGATGATCTGGCGATGGGGAAATCACTTCACGGTTAAATCTGCTTATGATTTAGTTACGCAAGATAGGTGGGATGATGAAAGCAACTCATGGAATCTTGCTTGGAACTGGAATGGGCCTCAGCGGGTGCGAACTTTTCTTTGGTTAGTTCTTAAGAATAGGCTCCTTACCAATAAGGAGAGATTAAGGCGCCATTTGACTAATGATGATTTGTGTGCCATCTGCGGAGGTGATTCTGAGGATGTCGATCATGTTCTGAGGGGATGTCTGCTTGCTAAGGAATGCTGGTCCCTTATAGTTCCTGCACGTGTGCTTCCTGCCTTCTTTTCTTCCAACTTCACCAACTGGATGCATGACAATCTCAAGACAAGGAGCAGTAACCCCTTTTGGTGTGCCACCTTTGGAACCCTCTGTTGGCGCCTTTGGACTGCTAGAAACAACCATCTTTTCAATAATGAAAGGACGTCGGCAATACGCCTGGTCAATGAAGCTTTGGCTCTAGCAGATCATTCTATCCATGCTATTACCCTTTGTATTCCCCCTGATCCTGATTAATTCCCTTCATTATCGTCTGTGTGCTATTACATGCAGTTCGTTTTGCTCTTCTTTTTGACTTTCTGTTGTATTCTCTTGTTTTTCCTCTGTTAATAATATCATTTTTCCACTCAAAAAAAAAAAGATCGGTCAGCATGAGTTTGATATTTCTTTTTATTCATCCACTCACAAAGCTGAAAAATGTATGGGCATGACGCGATTAAGGCATGTGGGTCCTTGTGAATTGAGCTAAGGATTGACACAGCGCCTTCCTTTCCCGTGAAATTAATTTCTTTCCAAGTCTAAAACGAAAGGACCTTCCTTTCTTTCAACAAATGTAATTCTCGTAATTCAAACTGGTGTTGACCTTTTTTACGAGGTAAGATTGCTTAGCACATCAGCCGGAAGCTATGTAGTGCAATCACTCTTGAAAGTGAGTCAGCGTTGAACATGAACAAACCATGAATGGCAGAAACAGTAAACCTGTTGAGTAAGCTTCAAAAATTTTCACTTTTTCGATGTGATGTGCCTGAACAGCGGAGTCTCAATAACAGCAAGCTTACCATGCAATCATCTGTTGATTCGAGACAGCCAAGATGCAGAAAATACTGGACTGAAGAACAGAAGACATCCAGCTAGCAGCAGCAAGAGACTCAATATTTAACTCACCGTGTATTGCCAGCTACGTGTGAAAGCGTCCGCTAACACTGACCTTTGAGTGGGCAAGGCAACAGCTATCGATAATCAATCAATAATTAATCATTACCTGTACAACATTAATGCGGGCCTTTTCTTGTATGCCTGGTCGGCCGTCGCATGCTTTGGCTCTTCTGGACAAATGGCTAGCATTTGTTGGTTTTTTCGAAGCCCGACATGGCACACAACAGGATAGAGTAACAGCCAAGCTAGAACATTTGTTTTTGGTAAAAGGCAAAATGATATAAATATTGAAAAGGACGATACCATGTTAAAGGTCTACACAAAACAGTGAAATACGTAGTTAATGATTTAGCTTGTTTGAATAGCCCGTTTGGGCACTCAAAATCCATTCCTGCGCTTACCGAAACAAAACTCCTCTCACATATTTATCTCGAAATATGTGTCCGTTCTCCTAACGGACTATCCAAACAAGCCTAATTGATAGATTCTTCTGGAATTAGGAAAGTAGAGAGCCGCGATAACAACAAAAAGATATCATTCTATACTACAGATGATGAAATCCATTTGATGATTGAGATTGGTTAATCTTGTTATATAAATACAAGTTTATGTGAATCATCCATTGCCTTGTCATCGTTTTTCACAAGGATTCTGCAATACATCAATGTTTTTACTAGAAAATCCTCTCATACAGAGGCTTCTTATGGTAATGATTGCCCTTCTTTGGATCTGGAGATCCAATCTACTCAGCGCCAGTGATATTGTAGTCTCACTCGTGTAACTGATGGATTATTAATCCCCTATTCCATGTTAGCAACGCTACCAACAATCACAGGGCATTAAGAGAGGTTATCTTTTAAGGTTGTTGGAACTGAACCAACCCATCAATTCAATCGAAAAACTAGTGCCATGTCCGATCCAAAACATGGCCTGAATAGGTCAAAACGAGAATTATGACATAAATGGTGATGCCAGGTTTTAAGTTCTTCCTCAAGAGTCCACTGTAATCAAGCTTCTAACTATGTAAAAGTAAACACAGTTTTTAAAAACTAGAGAAATTTTGACACTATCATCAAATTGATCCATTTTGATCGTTGAAAGGGTAACAAAGGTTGACCATTTAAAATTCAACAGCATCATTAAAATTACTTTATTTTTGAATGATTATGTCTATTTTCATGACCTTTATGATAAGGCAAACATTTCATGGGCAATCACCGTCCTCTGCTGGTGATATGTGACAAAGTAGAGATCAAGATGATATGCATCTCAGCGTATTGAAAAAGCACTGTTTTGTCTGTGTGTGAAAGAGAGAGATATCTAACTTAATGATCACTTGACCTTTACAGCCCCAAACACCATTTTAAGCTCTTTGTTATTTAAAATAAATGTTAATGTGTATGTTTAAGAATCACGTTCACATAAAGTGAGATAAAACTTCTCTTATATACTTACCTCTTATATCGTAAATTACGTTGAAAAAGTAGATTTTACTACTAATCTAAACAGATCCCTCACAATCTTACGAAGCCCCCAAAAAAATCCAACAAAGCTGACAGTCATGTTTGTTTTTTCTCAAATTGTAACCCTGCATCAATATCTTTATATCATAAACTAATAGTGTCCATTTATACAATGTTGCAGAAAAGACTGTGTGATTGTTTGGGAACACCGTTTTCCTAACGGTACACGTAAATCAAGATAAAATCATCTTGAAATCTGTAAAAACCATCTCGAAATTCATAAAAATTATTTTGAAATCCGTAAAATACCTTGAAATTTGTAAACTCATTTCTCCCAACGGAATTTTCAAAACACACTGGGTCCGTTTGGTAAAGCGGTGGAGAAGTACTTATGGGTTTATTCACGCAAGTCGAGACAAATATGTGGAGGAAATTATCTCGTTTTATGGAAAAACACTGTTGAACGTGATTTTAGGGTGTTTGACCGTTTTGCCAAACATCCCAGTATAATTCATGAAAAACACGTTTAATTATGTTAAATCTCCACTTTTTATGCTAAACTTGGAATTTCATGGTGGAAAACATTCAAAAGCTGCCCATGTTTTTGTACATCGACTCTGGCGCTGTCTTTTACACCCATGTTTTTATTGGAGGATCGTTCAAAAGTTGCCCACGTCAGAAGCACCGAGCAAATTGGGGAAATGTAATAATATCTTAAATCACATCAATCAAATACTATGGCCCGGTTCGGTACGGTTGTCTTTTTCACTGAAATGCCATGGCCTGTTTGGTCACGAGGATTCATAGCCCCACACATACGAATTATGAATCCCATCATCATTATATGAATATAGCAATTTAACTTCATTTAAATATTTAATATATTTTTTTATTTTTACTCTAAATGATTACATGTCTTTCACGAACATTTTTTTCACTCATTACTGTGGGTGGATCTACCTTGTTTCAGCCGTACTCCTCACTTTCAAAAAATTAGATATATATATTAATATTATATAATTTATTTTACATCCATTCATTTATTAATTTTAAACCCACTTTTATTCAAACTTTTTAAAATATATTAAAAATATATCTCATTTTCTTGAACGCATGAGTCCGCCGTTGCTCATCACCTCTCATCCTAATTATCTTCAAGGATATAAAATTCTACCTTATTTTAACTATTAAATCATTTTAGATGGTGTTTAAAAATATGTTGGAGTAATTATCACCCCCTGTTCAAGTGACGACCAAACCACACAGATGGGGATTAAACCGGTCCTGTACGAATCTGGCTGCGCAATATTGCTGGTGGAGCTTGCTCCGGAGGCACACCCTTTTATTGGCACCATTTGTCAACGCGGTGCTTGTACTTATAAACACGTTCAACAGTATTTTTCTGTAAAATGAAACAATCTCCTTCACATATTTATTTTAATTTGTATAAAAGTACTTCTCCGCATTGTCAAACGGAACCATTCTCTTGTCATATTTCCCTCTTTAATTAATATAACTAGAATTTTCCAACAGAGGATTATTTCTGAACGAAGACGATATCTTGGCCCATTTTAGGCGTACGCGGCACGCGAATAGACACAGATACGAAGGGAAAGACAGGACCCCAAATCCCGACCTGATTTTCTCTTGAATTTCATACACCGAAACCCATTTTTTGAAGTTTATATTCAGTGTCAAAGCAAAAGAAGCCTTTCTTTCTCTGTTTAAATTCAACATGACATGGGATGAGTGGGACAACAATATCCCAGAAGGCGACCACCCTGACCAAGATTCCTATCTGAACTTCGATTTCTTCTCTGCTCTGTTCAATCCCAAGGTAAGTCTGGAACATTTCGAGCTTAGACTCTTTTATTTTGTGCTTTTGAAACTCCATCTGTTTTTAAAATTTATTTCGTGCTGGGGATTGTTTCCTCTGGTCGTATTTGTCCGATGTGCGGTGTCCTGAAATTGTTAGCTGTATCTTACAGGATTATTATAAGATTCTGGAAGTAGATTATGACGCTACAGAAGACGCTATTCGTTCCAATTACATTCGTCTAGCTCTGGTGTGTTATCCAGTCTTGCAATCTCTATCCTCTATTGTTTTCTTAGTTGGGTTTCGGGCTAAGTTCTGGTTTTCACTGCGGAGCTTAGGGCTAACCCTTCTCTGCTCCTGTGGGCACAGAAATGGCATCCGGACAAGCAGAAAGACCAAGATGCTGCAACCTCACGATTCCAAGAGATAAACGAGGCTTATCAGGGTCAGTAATCCTCCTTATTGGGAAAAAAATTTACTCTTATGATATGGGTAATTAGCTACCTGTACGGTAAACTTTTAGGGATATTCGTGGGCATGGTCCTACTCCTATCTATCATCCAACTTTGGCAGTTGGTGATGTCTTAATGTTACTCATGAAATTTGGACTTGTGGTAATGGGATGGCGATTGGCGGGGATGTGGACTGAAAATTGATTATTATTTTAAGTGGATAGTGAAAAATCGGTCTATGAACTTGGTGATACGTCTTAAAGTTTCAACATAAATGCCTTCTTCAATTATACAATGAACTTTGTTCCCGCTGTCAATAGACTCGCCTTAACCAAAGCTTGGAACAAAAGTCTAATAACTATGATTCTATCCATTTTCGATTTCACATGTTTTTCTTAAAAATTTGAACAAGCCAAACAATAGCTTGATACAAGTTAGGAGATTCTTATCTCCCCTGACGTGCATATTGAGATGTGCAATCCAGAAGCAACATAATAAAAATACATGGAGTAATATCAGCATCGTGGGCATTCTTAGCCAAAAGGACTGCACATATCATTGCCTCTCTGTGTGTATGATGAAGTTGGAAGTACCAAATCTGCAATTCGCAAGCAGATTTCTTGAATGATGTTCCATAGGGGGTGATCTTGAGTTCCATCTCGGAAGAATTTCATATGTTCTTAATATGATTGCCTTCTTCTTTTCCCCATTCCTTTTGCTAGGTTTAATTGATTGTCATACTCAGAGCTTAGCTAATAATTAATTAATAAATCTTCTTCCTGGTTGATCAGTACTAAAGTATATAGAGACTGATGGGCATGTAATCAATGTGGAAGGTGGGTCTATTTCAAGGCTTCAAGAATATAAAATGTGGTTTATTCACACAGTCGCGAAGGAGATTAGATTAGCTATTCAATAAATACGGAAAGTATTTTGCTGTTATGGGTGTATCAATCTTGCTGGAGATTTTGTGGATTTTCTACTCTTCCTTTCTCTTGCCCATGCCTGTTTAGGCATACAAAACTGTGAGGTAAGAGCATGAGCTTCTCTCAAATGATGAGAATAACATTTCTTTTGCTTTATTGAACAGTCTTGAGCGATCCTGCCAAGAGGAGAGAGTATGACGAAAATGGGATGCTTTATGTCTCTGATTGCAATCTCATGGTAAGGGCTTCCAATGTTACCTGTCACGAACCTTGCTTGTGAAAAATGGTTTATTTACCAAAAGAATAATATTTTTTTCCATATTGACGCTTTTATATTTTCACTTCATATTTTTCTTTATTATTTGCTACAGGATTATCTTAATCGTTACAAGAGCCTTATATTGACGTGTAATGGCCTTGGGATGAAGCAGTTCATATGGTAAGCCAAATCAACAGCATGGAAATTCTGCTATTGCATCTGGGACAAGTTTTTTGGGGTACACCTGTCTCTGCATGCCATACTCTGGAACGAAGGAGACCCGCTTTTGACATGTTAAAGATGTAATAGGAGGGCTTATTTTATGCTTCTATATAGAAGTAGATAGGAATTGGTTGCCACGACATATAAGGGTTATCCTCCCTCCTGTCAAATGGATGTGTCTCTTTGTTGTGACTTTTAGTTAATGGATATCAGAATTCATGCATCTTTTCTGCCATTAAACCAGATAAACCCTGACAGTGATGCGATGCCGTTTTCAGTTAATGAGAACAATCGGCTGTTGCCTAGACAAGATGTACTTGGAATATGGTTAACAGTTATTTGTTCCATGATGGTAAAATATAAAAAATAACTGAAATCTTTCGACAAATTGTGTTTATGGTATTACCAATTTAAAATTTACTGCATTAAAGGATACTTCCATATTTGTGTGTGTTTGGGCTTTCATTCTGGCCCAATACTTTGTGACCATGACAATTTTATTGTCATTTTTTCTGTTAAGTTGCTCTGTCAAAATATGGTTGTTTAAGAACGAGAGCCATAATTAAAAGAAACATATACTACAAAGTTCACATAAATTTTTTATATTTTGGCATGGCCTTTGCTAGTCCCTCTCATTTCCGCCATTGAATCAATTAAGATTCGATCCACAAAATTAATCTTCCCCAGAGATCTTGGACGAATGGATATAATTTTAAACCTCGAAGCACTTCGACGATAATTGTGGACGACATCAAAATTTGTTCCTTTCACTCTCCCCCATGTCTTTTCAATGAATTTTCCCTCGAGAACCTATTCTTGCACTCCATTTGTGAGTAACGTGGTTTGCCAAGGATTTCATATTTCATATAGACTTAATAAAACAATTTACGATACAGTGGGCCCGTTTGACAAATTGCCATAAGTCACTTATAAGTGCTTATTCACATAAGCCGAGATAAATATGTGGAGGAGATTGTCTCGTTTTGTGAAAAAACATTGTTAAACGTGTTTATGAAAATAAGATCATAGTTACCAAATGGACCAAGTATATACGATGAGTACGGAGAAGTCTATGGAAAATTAACACTCTACCAACTACCGAGGTGACGTCATATTACTACTTGGAGTTTGTGGATGTACCCTATGAGCATTGGCTTGACGTCATTGGATCAGTATTAACATTTCAAGGCCATATAATCAAATGCTTTCTGTCAAGTCAGAACTTTCCAAACGCATGTCAGGGATTGTTTGCATGTATGATGGAAAATAGCTTTTACAAATTTTGAGGTACAATTTAGGTTTTAGATAATAGATTTTGGAAAATAGCTTTTACAGATTTCAAGGTAAAATCTAGGTTTTGAAAAGTGATTTCTGTTTGGGAAGTTATTAACTTTTACGGATTTCGAGGTAAAAAAGTGGGTAGAAAAGAGGAAAGTAAGAAAGAGAAAGAGAGAAAAAGCAGGAAAGAGAAAAAAATAGGAAAGAGAAAACCTAGGTTTCAAACTGAGATTTTGTAACCAAAATAGCTTTTGGGAAAAAAATTTTGCTTGGACAAAACCTCGATTTTTAGGTAAAACCTAGGTTTTGAAACCAAATCTAGATTTCAAAAGTGGTTGCCAAACCAACCCTTAGTCATGCATATACGAAGGTATCGGGCCCTTACCAAATGAGAGTGGATTCAAATGTTAAGTTGATTGGTTCCGTTTAAACGGAGTTTCGAGTTCAACCTTAACATATGCAGAAATCTTCATTGAGACTTTAAGAGATTCACTATTACAGCCAAGTGCCTAACATGGATTAAATCCAAATGTAATCAGAGTAAAATTCCGGTGAATTGGGTAGGCAACAAAAAAAAAAGTAGAAAAGGTTTCAGCCCCTCATGTCATATTTGGATTCATATTTAAATCCTTAATTTTATTCCATTTCGCACACTTACTAAATTTCATAACATAAACAATAAGGGTCACAGTTGAAAATGTAGTGAGTTTATTGTTATTTTTGCATCATCTGTTTATATATTTTATATGGTCATTGATTTCGAGTTCAAACACAATTTCTGGGTTTGTTTTTAATATATCGAAATAACCAACTATTGCTAAGACTGTGAGTGATGAGCTAACCGCCTCTATTGATAAGCAGTGACTAGATGAGATCAATAAAATACATAATTTTTATGAAATGTTGACTTAGCAAACACATTACACACAATAAATACGGCAGTTTCCATTTTTTAGGGCATGTTTGGTATGATGGAATTCACCCCCTAGAAATGGAAATGGAAATGAATTCCATGCTAGAAGCTTGTTTGGTACACCAATGGACCATGGAATTCAATTCCATGTGGAAGCCATTTTGATGGAAATGGCTTCCATCACTTGACTTATGGAATTGTCCAAAATTCCATGGAATTCCACTCATGCCCCCACTCTTCATCATCATCAGACGCCTTGACCTCCACTATCAGCACCAACCATCGTCGGCGAGCACAGCTGCCAAAGAGCAGCTCGGAAGGTCTGGACCAAATGCAATTGCCGGTGAACTTCTCATTGTTTTCATCCATGCTGATTCCATTGCCGGCGAAAAACTCCTTCAAGATCGACACCCACCAACGGTGACAACTCGACGAACCATGGACAAAACCGATACAAACCATCGACGCCACTGATGGCAACAAAGGCGACGACGACACCCATCGAGTGCAACTCCAACCTCGATGACTATGGACCTTATTCGATGAACCCAAAAGCTCTTAATCTCTCGACGGCGACACCCACGGACAGCGACTACATCGCCGACTCCTTCCTCAGTGATTTCCCACCAATGACCATGGACCTTGTTCGTCATCTGGGTTCATGCCGACCAGCCACCGATGACCATGGACCTTCGGTTTCGACGGCGCCTAAGCTCTGCGGGGATGGGTAAAAGAATTTTTTTTAAAAAAAAGTTTTTTTTAATTAGAAGGGTTTTTAAGTCTTTTCATCTAAAAATCATATCTCATTTCCATGACATACCAAACATATTTTTAAACCTCATTTCCATTTCCATTTCTATATCCATTTCCATATCCATCAAAATGAATTCTGCGTACCAAATGAGGCATTGTTGAATTTATTTAAGAAAAGTGGAAGCTCTATATAGTGTGTGTTTCGGAACTCCGTTGGGAGAAAGGAGTTTAAGAATTTCTAGAGGGTTTTACGGATTTTAAATGGTTTTGTCTCAGTTTACGTGCATCGTTGTGAGAACAAAGTTCCCAAACAAGCACATATTGTGCCCGTTTGGGAACGCGGCAGAGAAACACTTTTACACAAGTCGAGGTAAATATGTGGAGGGGATTATTTCGTTTTGCGAAAAACACTGTTAAATGTACATTTAACTTTTGAAAACGTTGTTCTAAACAAGCCAATTATCAGAATTTGCATTGCACATCAGCAACCCTGTAACATCCCATTTTTTCTTTATTTAGAGAATTTATTTACCTTTAAGAAATAATATTTATTTAAGGGATCTAATTGTTATTTAGAAATAATACTTATGTTAAATATAATCTGTTGGATAATTATTTGAGTTAAAAAGAATTTATAGGACATGTGAAATAGAAAAAAAGAGAAATAATATATAGATATATAACAGAAAATAATATAATGTAGTATAATATAATACAATATATAAATATATATATATATAAGAATGGGCACGTGGCCCCTTAATGACACACACATATATACATAATACATTAAAAGAAAAGAAAATAGAAGGAGATAGTGGTGTACATCACGTGTGTGTATTAAATAAACCAAAAAGAAAATAAGAGAAAAAAAGGGTTTTAATGGTCACATCGTCAAATATATATACAGACCTGCAATAGGATTATCGTGTACAGTGGAATTAGGTCAGTTCTCTTCTAGCCTCTCTCGGCAGCTTCTGCTCCTTCCTGGTCAAAAGAAGTTTGTTTAAGCATCAATTAGGTAATTAAAATTACTCTCTTTCAATTTACTTTGTTCATGAAAATTTTTTTAAATGATTTTCTCTTTCTAATGTTAGTAATATCATACTGATCAGATGAAAATTTAGGATTAAGATTTAAGATAAAGATTGAGTTTTGCCAAGAACTGTCTAATAAAAGGTAGAGGGGAAATAACTATTAATTTTCCTCATTTTGAAATAACTATTAAAACGAGATAATCTCCTTCACACATTTACCTTGTAAATGGTAAAAGCACTTCTCCACTGCTTTCCCAAACGGATCCCATAATCCAAACAAGATCTACTTTGGCTAACAAAGATTGACTTATAGTTTAAGATCCCCCAACCAATTTGTTTATTGTTAATTGGAAACAAAACCAAATCAAATAAATAAAAGTAATATAAAACTTTAATAGGAAAGGAAAGAGTAGAGCTAGGAAACGCGGGCCAGCCCGTTTGGCCAGCCCGTTTCAGCCCGACATTTTATGGGCCACCAAAATGGCAGCCCAACCCACCTCGGACTTAACCCGTTTGACCCGTTTTTTAACGGGCCGCCATTTAGGCGGGCCGAACCCGTCTGAACCCGTGGGTTGACGGGCTCAACCCATACCCCAAAGAGATCGTCAAATAAAGAAACCGCGGTTCTGACCTGGCGAGATCATTCCTTGGCCCAATACCCCAAACCACACTTTCAGAGATTCCCACTTCACTCCCTCTGCAAACCGTATACAGCTCTCAGCACATCGATTTGCATAATACCTCTCCTTCGCCCTCCCTTCCCACCTCTCGGATCAGCGGAAAAATGGCGTCTACGGTGGCGGAAAATCTGAGCAGGGATCAATATGTGTATCTGGCTAAGTTGGCTGAGCAGGCCGAGAGGTACGAAGAGATGGTCGATTTCATGCAGAAGTTGGTTCTGTCTTCAACTCCTTCCTCTGAGCTCACCGTCGAGGAGAGGAATCTCCTCTCTGTCGCCTATAAGAATGTCATCGGCTCCCTCCGAGCTGCCTGGCGGATCGTCTCCAGCATCGAGCAGAAGGAGGAGGCTCGCAAGAACGACGACCATGTTCCTCTTGTTAAGAACTATAGATCCAAGGTCGAGAACGAGTTGTCCGAGTTGTGTGCTAGTATCTTGAAGGTGTTAGACTCCAATCTGATTCCATCCGCTGTTGCCAGTGAGTCAAAGGTATTCTATTTGAAAATGAAAGGAGATTATCATAGGTATTTGGCCGAGTTCAAGGTTGGAGAGGAAAGAAAGGCTGCCGCCGAGGATACCATGTTATCTTACAAGGACGCGCAGGTAATCACTCGCCCTTATTACCTTTGTAAATGATTCTTTCAGATTTCAGTTTTGGACCTGAGTTTAAAATTATCATTACATTTTCTTCACGTCATAAATTTGCTTCATGAACTCTTTGGGGTTTGATTAAAGTCGAAGCCGATGGAAGATTGAAGATTACTTGTTGTTTCTAATTAACCAAGACTATATGTTTTTGTCACAATTAATATAATTAATCTCATACTCGCATGATTTCCCTTTTGACTAGTCTATTAGTTCTCATTAGTTTAAATACCTGGGCTGTGAACTTAAGGCTGAGTAGAGATTTTAATTTCCAACTTTGAAAATAAATTTAGATCGAGATTTTGTGGTTAGCAGTAGCACCTTGTTTCTTTTATATCAAGTGGTCTGACTTTGGGCTTGCTCACCTCCTAGGACATCGCCAACAAGGATCTTCCTCCCACTCACCCCATAAGGTTGGGTCTGGCACTTAACTACTCTGTATTCTACTTTGAAATTCTCAATCAAACTGACAAAGCATGCGAGATGGCTAAACAGGTATGCTCCATCTTTTTGACTTTTGAATATAATTTTACTCATGAAATGCGTCTATACTCCTTGAATCTATCCGTCTTATGTGGATCAAGGTGGAAAGAAAGTGAATTCCTTTTGTTGACTTGCTTTAGTAGTTCATTTCCCTAATAAGGTTACTTTATGTGAAAACTATGCTACTTTAAATGTAATTTTCTGTTGCTGCTAAGAATTCTGCTCATTAAACTTGTTAGTTGTTCTTTGAATTCCGGTTAGTTGCTAGCTAGTTCATTGGAGCGGATATATTGGCACATATTTTTGTTCACCTACAGATTAGACAAGGAGATAGGGAAAATTGTACATTCCACTCTGGGAAGAACGTGCTTTTAACGTGTACAATGTAATTATTCATCTGCCAAGAAATCTAGTAATGAACCAAAATGAAATGCTGTCAAGTGTCAACCTCAAAAAATCAATAGACCTTCTGCTAAATTTATACCTATCTTGATTCATGTGATAAAGTTAGTCCCCACTTAGGTACCATCCATCTTTCTTTTGAGGTAAGTGAATCTATCTTCTCTTTATTTCCTGTTTATGTTATGCTTCTGATGACAAACGGAAAAGCAGGAATATAGACACTTAATTTGAAAATCTACTAAGCTGTTGCTGATTTTCATTTTTGAAAGGCTTTTGAAGAAGCAATTGCTGAGCTGGATGCTTTGGGAGAAGAATCATACAAAGACAGCACACTCATCATGCAACTTTTGAGAGACAACCTTACCCTTTGGACTTCTGATGCCCAGGTAACTAACTATAGAACTCGCCCCACATGCTTCGATTTTTTTGGGCCTTATCAAGCAATTTGATTGACGAACTTGCATTGGGCATCATGTAGGACCAGCTAGACGAGAACTGACATCCACGGGAGGGAATGGCAGGTTCTAGTCTTCATCTGATGGAGGTGGGCTTTGAATGTCATTTCTCTATGCTGAAGCAAGAACTTCCCTTGTATGGGACAAGTAACGTGTTCAGACAATATGATACTTGTCATATGTGCTTGATTTCTAAATGATTGGACAATTGCAGTGTGTAGGAGGGGAGCTGTTTTAAGTATAATTGGTGCAATCTTATTTTTCTATCGCCATTTTAAGAGCAAAACATAGAGTAGGATAAGATAACCTTTTTTTTTTTAATAGCAAAGGGCCATTTTAACTAATGTCTGAAATCCTGCTTCCCTCGGTGATTTCGCTAATCCTTTCCTTGGGTGAGATTGTCTTATAGTATAGATAATATCGTTTAATTATAAAATTTGATGTAAGTGCAGGCACTTATTTTTATGTCTTGTATTGATATTGTGCGTGTTTGGGAATCCATTTGGGAGGGTAATTCTATGCAAGATGAAGTAAATATATGAAAGAAGTTTTTATTTCGATTTGTGTGCAACGTGCTTCCCAAACAAGTATATTATTACTGTGTGATTATGTGTCTGGTACGTTGGATAGTTGATGCCCTCACAAGCGATATTCGAAATGGCCTAATGCGGCCGAGAAGCAGCACAAACGCATGTTGGTAAGGAAGATCAATGAGATGGAAATCTAAGCATCTGTTTTTTGGGGGGGGGGGGTGGGTTTAGGATTTAGTACACCGATTCACCATTTTATAAATTGACAGTGCCCAGTTCTTGTTACTGATTTGTACGAGCAGCATGCTAACTCTTCAATTTCTGTTCGGTGAGACAACGTGAGACCTTATTCAGCAGACAAAGGTGGTCCCTGTGATCAAATCCTACGGCTAAATTTGGCAGTCTTCACTCCCTTGTGCTGTCTTTAATCCATTCTAGGTATTTAAGGTTGCCCCCGGTGATGGGTAAAGAGATCACTTCTGGCACCCTGAAGAAGAGACACAAATGTCAGCAACACATAAGAACATCAACCTGTTTTACTCTCAGTTCTATTCTATTCAAGTTTTCTTTGAGGATTAGATACAGTGTGCGACTCAAACTTAACGACACAATTTGAAATTTTGATGAATGGTGATTGATCAGAAGCATCGGCCTTACTCATATTCGTGATTTGCTTTGACATGCTCCGTCAGTGCCTCCAAAAGAGATTGCCTGGTCTTGATTATAAGAAGTTCCTCCGAATCAGTTTGGATCTGTCAATTTGAAACACAGCCGACATTCACAAGCTTTACTATACTTTCAATTTAACCATCAATTTTTTTCACCACTTGTCAATAACGTTAGTGATGAGCACAAGAAAATTAAAAAACCGTAATCATAGAGGGGGAAAGTTCCTAGTGAGGGAGGTCTAGACACGCCCGCATTCTCAATTCAACATGGAAAACAAAGTTCATGCCTCTCCATTCCATTCATACACAGATTCGACACCTACAATAGACATGATTCACACGGGTTATAAAATTCTGATTAGAAAATGTAATATTGATATTTAGGTTGCTAAGACTAATGCCAAGTTTCCAACTCAAGACCATCTTCTTAAAAATGGCTCCAAATTCATGGCACAGGTGCATGATAACCTGATAAGCCATACCGAAAGCAATCAATACAGCAGAGATAATTACAAATCTGGAGAAGAAAGCTCATTTCATACCCGGAACCCTATTTTTTTTTGAGTGGGAAATTATGGGATTTTACCCCCCGGTATCCTACACCCTTTCGAGTGCAGACTAATCCGGGGTCGTCCCGGAGACGGGACTTCCCCCGGACTCGAACTCACGTGGCCTTGGACTACCCCCGAATTCAGGGCCATGGCCAAGTTGCTTACCACCAAACTACGAACCCTATTTACACAAGCTGCAAGTCTCTCTTTCACAATGCTTGCGGCCAACTTCTTGCCTGCAGAATCATTCGCATGTATCAATAACTTGGAGCATATAAAGCAATAAAAAATAAGAACCCATCAGCATCTACCTTGTGCGGCTTGGAAAAGTACGACAGAGAATATTATAATTAAGATAAATAACATGATTCCACAAGTAGCCGAATGACATGTGTGTAACCCACGATCTCAACGAATCAATCGTCCAAAATGGAATGATGCATTGCTGCAATCTTCCCAGAGAGGAACATGAAGAAAAATAGAACGGCGCTCGAACCTGCTTCTTTGTTGAGAACAGTAACGTAGACAACAATGCTTGGAACAGTGGCGCTTTTATCTTCCATCGCTTTGGTACCAACGCTAGTGGCAGCGGAGTGCCTACGGAACTTTGATCTGAAACGGAAGGAAACAATCGCGCAGAGAATCAAAAACAGAAGAATAATAAAGTAATCCGAAACAAGCAAGAGGTTCGGATGCAGAACAGAAACAATCAGGAGGAGAAGTGGAAAGAGACAGAAGGGGTCGTACTGTAAGAGAGGGAGAATGGGGAGAGAGTGAGCACAGCCCGTTTTGGAGGTGGAAGAGATGCCCAAGCTGAAAAAGCAGAGAGCGCCAAGCAGGGGAAGACGGCGACCCAGTGAAGATGAGAAGACGAGGGAAGCTTTGGTGGAAGTAGAAAAAGTGGGAGGGAAGAGCGGGGAAGCCATTTTGTGAATCTGAGGTGAGAATCGGATGCTGCGCGTGTCCATCACCCCTCATCGGCTTCTGTTGCTTCATACCCTCTTCGTTCGCTTGCGCTCCAAACCTACGTGTCCAGCTCCTCCATGTGCCACGTCTGTATCTCTCCCCAATTCTTAACGTTTCCCTTCTCGTGTTCCTAAGGTTTGTCCTTTTGTTAAAAAAATAGTAGACTCAGTTGATCCTTCGTTATTTCATTATAATATTATTTTAAAACATTCGTAAACATAATTAAATTGTATATCACTTCAAAAATTATTAAAAAAATAATTCTTAAAAAGTAAATATATCAATTAATATTTTAAAACAATAGACTTGTATATATTAACAACAAGGCAGGCAGAACTTTTTTGATACGTTTTTTTATACAAAAAAAAAGTTTATGTGGGTTCAGCACCGATCCCCCACCAAAGTCAGGGTATAGCCCCATGGCTCTTTTAGTACTTACAAGGGACTTATGAGATCGCTTACTAAAGGAGCCCTTACAACGGCAGAGGGAATCAAACTCACCTCCTTGTGAGAGTTGATCCGTTCCTTACTAGCTGTGCTAACTTTCATTGGCAACTTTTTTTGATAATTGTTCAAACTTTTTGTAATCAAAGTTATTTTACGTGCGGCTAGGGCCTGCCTACGCAGTCAAGTAGGCTACGCCCGAAGGGCTGTGGGCAGAGGTCAAGTTTATGGGTCGGTGCGGCCCATGAATCAGCGCGTGAGCCCATATATATATATATATACACATCATTGAGCTTAGAGTAAGAGCCACATCTGCATTTACTCTAACCCTGCTCGTATCCTTTGTGTGCGTTTTTTTGTTTTGTTTGATGCTTTTTTTCCCCCGATGGTTTTAGAGGTCAATAAGGACTTCACAACTGAATCGGCCACCCATTCATATATGAGATTAGCCCATTCTTTTCGTAACACCCATTGACCCTATCAGTAATTCGGTATGTCAAAATCCACAAGAAATACATTATTGATCAATTCATTTAATAGCATTACAATCGCTTTAGCTTAAGTACTCCTTAAATAATAGTACTTGATCCAAACTTAGATGACCTGATGGTTAATAATAATCCTTCCTTTCATTTTCAGAGTAACGGTTATTTTGAAACAGGATCAAAACTCAAGAGCAGTGATTGTTTTAAAACGGTAGAGATCATTTTTATGTATAAATGTAAAGGAGGCTGTTCCATATACACACAACAAACTGATACTGAACAGTATGTATACGGAGAGGAAAATTGAGACTCTTCCTTTCGAGTTGTCATTGTTTTCTGTAGAGTGGGAATCAAAGAATTGTCATGTTGAGTTACATGTGCCGGTCCTGGTCAATATATTGGCGAGGAAACCCCCAAAGAGGGAAGACAAGAGGCACGAAACAGCATTAGTTACAAAATCTGGACGACAAATAAATTACTGCACATTGGGGTGGTGGGGATCGAAAGAGAACAGAAACATGGAGGTTTTGGGTTACACAAGGTTCAGTTGACGTAGATGAGCGGCTGAGATTCATGATGCAGTGCGTGGTTTGCGTCAGACTCAAATATCCTAATGACAGCGTCAAAGCATCGAGTTGAGTTCTGAGTTCAGACTTCAGAGTGATTTGACTAATCCAAATTGAGAGATTTTAATGTGGGGAGAGGGGGGAGATAGGGAGGTGGTTACAGTAATAAATAATAAGTAATGAAAGAAATAAGGCTCTTCTTCCCCCAGACGAGGCATATGGTCCCGTCCTCCCAAATGTCTCTCGTTTGGATTTCCTGATGATTTTGATAAAGACACACTGCTCCCGCCAACCCTCGCCTCCCTCACTTTGCCAGGCCAGCTCATTCAATATTCTTATCTCCATTTTTATTCTTTTATATATAATTCCCATCCTCCAAAACCAAGTTGTTCCTGTTGGTGCATAGTGCATACCCCACGTGTGGGACCATCCCCCTTCCACGTGGGACTGTTCTCCTCAGTAGTGTAACTATGTATATATATATATATCATGAATTCGGGTCGCCGCTCATATTTTAATACCATGACTGGGTTTCACTGGAGATGCGGCGGATGTTCTGGATTCTTGTGTTGTGAGAGCCATATGCTTCTCTATATCACCAAATTCATATCACTGCAGCAATATAACCATTCCTCCATCAAACGCGCGCGCGCGCGCGCGCATTTTCCTTTCATTCTCCTTTGTCTTGTTAGCAGATTATCCCAATATATATGTTAGACAGGAAAACTAGTGATGCTTTGTTTAATATTATAGTGAATCTCAAGAACTCGCTTCTCTGGCTTTCCAATTCAAAATGTTCAAACCCCATCCAACACTGGCCACTTCATTAATCATTTTGCACTCAACACTCGGTATTTTTTATTCAGAGCCTGGCCTTATCATTGGTCATTTCCATGGAAATATCAAAACTTTTCGTAATTGTCCACACCTAATCCGCACGTTAATGTTACAGCAGCAGCTAGTGTGCATCCATTTTGCTTAAAAACCTGATTGGTTCTTGATTTGACATTAAAGAGAGGCCTGAAAGTATCCGTCAACGTAACACACAGCACAAAGGACAAGAAGCGAACAAACTCAGGTGTTCCCACTTTTTGTTCCGTTGTTATGTGTTCAATTGTTAGTCCAATGCAACCACATGCCTTTGAACACATATTTGTGCAAGTGACAAAATCTCAAATATTGCGTGCAATCACGAGGAATCAAAATCAAAATCCATTAAATGCAGCTACACTGAAAAATAATAAGAAACAAGCTACATGGCATGTGAGGATGGACGTCAGAAACGTTAAAAAGGGCAGGCCTTTGAATAGAAAGAAGAATATTAAGAAGAGAAGAAGCTAAGCAGGCATGCTGAGCACAAAGCATAAAAAAGATGCGATCAGAAAAGAAGACAGTAAAATAATACGGTGAAGTTAAAGTATATACAGAAATGGAAACAGTGTCATATGCGCAACATTTGACTGAGACTGTATAGTAACACGAGGGAGTGAGAAGAGATTAATTAGTTAAAAAAATGGAGGAGTGCGGTGTGACACTCTGGGAAGTTCGGATATCAAACAGTGAGCAATGCTCTCTTTTAGACCATAAATGAAAGTCTTACCGACTATGCCTTCTCTACCATATGTTTAAAATATATAAGACTGGGTAGTGGGAATATAGGCTTTGAAAATTGCACCATAACTGACAACCATATGCGAATGCGATTGGTGTTCGCTGTTTCAAAAGCATGTTTGAGAAGAAGAAAAAAAGAGAGAGAAAAGTTTTCATTTTTTCAGAGAGCATAGAGAGAAAGGAGGATTCCAAAGATTGGATTGGAGAAAAAGGGTTAGAAATTTGTGTCCATATAAAGTCTCTTTTGGAAATCCAAGTTAAAGCTAGCACGTCTCATGCTTGGCTTATTGAATCCAAGAAACTTGGCATCCTAGGTTAAACTCAAATTAACCCACTTTGGCTTTTTAGAGTCCCGTTTTTACCATTGAAATCTCTCATTATTGGTCATCCAAAATGATGATCTATGGTCAAGTCAAATGGCTACA
>JANTPZ010083468.1:0-22080 GCA_025593235.1 Vachellia pachyceras | reverse complement strand
TGTGTCATTGAGATTTCTTATACTCATGGGTTGAGGAGCAAATAAAACTTGGTAACAACAAACCTAACATCCGGATATCAACAGCGCCGACAAACCCACTTTATGACCCAGGACGTCTGGTTGCTGAGGATGAGGATGCGATATTTGGGGTGGTCGGCGATGTCGACGTGGTTGTGGCAATCTTCCGACTGCAAGTTGGAGATTAAGCTCTGGGTGTTTCAGAAAATAGTAAATTATTAAAAAAGTTGTAAATTAAATCTCGAAAAATAATTCAAGAAAATGGATCAGAAGAAGGTTATTGAGATTTTGAGTAAAAGAAAATGGATCAGAAGAAGCTCTGATTGTGGCAATCTTTTGACTACAAGTTGAAGATTATCAAGGAAGGGAGATGTGGATGGCCATAGGCAAGGAGTCAAGCTCCGAGGCATGTGCAGGTCTGGAATTAATATCCTTTCTACCGATCAAGCGAAGAGTTTGTCAGAATCGGGCGGTGTAGGAGGATGCGTGAGAGAGAACTCCTAACGGTAGATCAGCGTTGCCAGAAAAAGGACCCAAGAGGAGCTTCTCATCAAAAGTTGCTTTTGTCCCCGAATTCCTTCCAGGCCAACGTGTCTCCAAACAGCCAAAAATCTTTTACCGCACTTTTCACCCTCCAAAAGCTCCTTTTGAAGCTGACAACGCCGATCCAAACAGTCGCTTAGACTAGTGATGACTTTGTCGTGTAACTGTAGCCCTCCTCTCTCTCCCCCTGGTTTTTTTTAGTTTCATCACTTAGCCACTTGTGCTAGAAGAATTGTAGTCATCTTGCTTGCTCAGCAAGATACGGTTTATAAATGTGTTGGGTGAAATAACTTTACGGATTTTAAGATTTTTTTATGAAATTTGATATGCCATTTACGAATTTTGAAATGATTTTTATCTTGATTCGCGTGAATAATTGAGGGGTAAGATTTCCAAAACATACACATTTTAGCATAATTGACGGTACCTTTAACATTATTAAATACCTGATAACTCTTTAATTTTTTATTATATTTGTGATATACTTTGATATATTTAAAGAGTTGTCAATATGATTTTAAAAGATTCTGAATTCAAATTAGTACATCTATGATTTTAAATTTAAATAGATGAAAATAATATTTTATTTTATTTCCTTCTATTTTATTATTTTATTATTCTTTTTAGAAAATTACGAAGAAGTAAGAGATTAAGAAGATCAAAAGTTTTGAAAAAAAGGGACAAAGAACAGAAAGGGGACGCACGAGCACATGAAGCAACAGTGTATCATATTCTGCATCATCAATCATCATCATATCCATCCACCTATTCTCTTGTCATCATCATAATCACCGTCCCCTTTCCTCTATCTTTCATCATCATCTTTTTCTCATGATTTGGTTTGATCAGGAAGATAAATGGCTAAATTTTGGTACTTCTTAAGAATGAGATCTTGATTTGAGTTCCTGAATTAACTAAAAGAGTTATTTTAATATTTTTATTTTGTTAATGATCTTGAATTCTGAATTCTAGGATTGATTATATTTAACTTTGTTTTTAATTAACTAGGATTGAATTGTTGTGCTTGTTTGGTTTTATCTTTATATTTTCCAATTGATTTCATGATTTATATGTGCTTCCCTGATCAATGGTTCATATAATTTAATTTAATCAATTTAAATGTCGTGATAGTGCATTTGTTTAGGGGAAGCAAGCGCATTAGTTTAATTTAATTTACACATCAAGTATTTTTAATAGTATTTTTAAGCAATAACTACAAATGCGATTGTAGGAGTAGTTGTTGATTCGAAATATTAGACTTAATGCGATTGCTTGGTGTTTAAGGGATTTTCCATTAAACTTGATGATTTTAAAACTTCCATTATTTTAATTGAATAAGGATAGTCATTTATTCATTTTCAAGAGCGTCTTTTATAGTTGCATTTCAATCCACTTCATTTATTTATTCCAATTTTATAAAGAAAATAAAAAAAGAGTAGTTTAGGATTTATTTTTCTTACATCCAATTAGTTATAATTAAAGAAAATCAATTTATCAATCCGTCCTCATTTTGTATTGCATTTAAGACTCTTAGTTTACCTACGAAAGTTGAATTAAGATTCACTGATAAGAGAACGACCCAAGTATTGCATTATATTGCATTTCTTGGTTTAAAAATATTTTGCATTTGATCTCAAGGAGTAAAGACGCGGTCAAATCAATACCTTATTAAATTATAGGGATTAACATTTTTACAGATGGAAATTTAAGAAATCAAAACCAACTATTTAAAACTATAAGGATAAAAAAATGATGATGAACTATATTAAACAAATATTGTATTAGCCCATCTTAAAAAGTGCAAAAGCACGGGAAGGTGGAAAAACGCTGTTGAACAATGTTTTTAAAAGTCAAATGCACGTTCAACAATGTTTTTCCGTAAAATGAGATAATCTTATCTACATATTTACCTCAGCTTGCGTAAGAGTACTTCTTTACTGTATTTCTAACCGGACACATTCACTAGTTCTGTGAATGTAAGTAATACAGGTGCTGATTCAGCTGGCTTTGAGAGACAAAAACGTGAAGAAATTGAAGTGCGACTGATGCATCCTGATCCTCCTCCACCACCTCATCTTCTTCACCATCTTCGCAGCGAAACGTTATAATTAGAGGAGTATATAATTTCAAGATGATACATAGTTATCTCAAGTTTATGAGTTTACCATAAAAAAAGAAAATAATCCTACAAAATATACAAATTTATAATAATATTTTTCTTCCACATAGTAACGTTTATACAGCTTGCCTAGTTAGTTTAGAAAACCTGGCGCGTTTTTATTATCAAAATCAGAGGGAGTTGCTGCAGTTTCAATTATGAAACCGTCGCAACATTTTTGGCCTTTTAACCTTATTTGTAAAGAAGAAATTGATAGTTGAAAATAAAAAAAAAACATGTGATTTATCAAATTTGACAGTAGACATTTATATTTATACATTCTTCCCATTATAAATATATGATGTTCACTAATAGCCGTTTGCTTTCATTGAGTTCATCAAAATATAATGAAATGTAATTGGTGTAAATGTATATAATGGAACGATAATAAAATAGCATTTGTTTGGTATGCCATAAAAAATCATGGAATAAACTTCACATTTTATCTATAAAAAATAAAAAAATGTGAAATAAACTTTTGAACTATATTAAAATTGAAAATGGAACCCATCATTCGTGGGTTCAACTGACGAAGAGATTGGGCTAGTACTTTCATCTAAAGGGAGAGGGTTCAATTCTGTGGAGTATCACTTTGTTGTGGCTCCAGTCGCGCTTGAGGAGGTATCTCCACATCTTAATGAAGCTAGGTGATTCTACCTGTGTGGCCATATAGAAAAGGGCTTACTTGTTATGCTCCCATACCCATAGGGACAGGCCTTAGTGGATCATGAATTAGGAGTCATACCCTTGGATCGTGGCTGAACCCTGAAAAGACCACTTCTAAACCGATCATATCTATCAATAAATCATCCTCTATATTTTTCTACTTAACTTTATTTAGTTAAAATATCTTATATATCTAAAATACACCTCTTTTTAAACACAAGTAATTTTTAAAATGCTCAAGGTATCAAATAAATAAATATAACCTCATAGAACATAGTTAAAAATATATCTATAATTTTATAGCATTCTACATATAAAACTCAAACTAGACAAAAATATAGATTCTAAAATATTCTCTAATAAACATAATATTACTACCATTAGAAAGAGAACAATATTTATAACAATTTTCATGAAAGAAGTTTACTGAAAATAAGACATTCAGCTTACTAAAATGATCCCAGAAGCAGAACCTTAGAATGAAAACCACCTTCTAGAGCTCTCCTTCTCTCACATACTCTTGTTAACATCTCTCTCACTCACCGGCATCGTTCCTTCGGAAATGTGTGTTGTGTGTGGAATGTGAAATAAGGGTGGGGTATTACCCTTTGCCAGCGTCCCACCCTTTTTTATTTTTTTAAAAAATTAATGGTGATGTCACCTTTACCTTTGTCATCCGTTTTTGAAAACATGTGGCAATAGGTATTATATATTTTTTTAAAAAAAGAAGTAGGAAATGACAAGCCTAACCTCTTTTTTAAAATTTCGTTTTCACCAAATAAAATTGAAAATAAAATGTATAAATGTTCAAATATTGATTTATAAAAAATTCTAAGTATCAATTATTAATTTATACAAGCTGTAATATTGATTAAATAGCTAAAATTATGTAATGTGAATTATCTGATTTGATGTCATTGGATTGTATCACTATATCAATCGAATGTTTTTTTTTGCCAAACATATAAACCAAATGCTTAAATCAACATAATGCATCAGAGTTATAAGTTACCATGTTTCATGTAATCTAAACAAATGTGTCATAAGAAAAGGGATCGATTAGGAGAATAATATATGAAATTATTGATGGATTTGACCATTCAGAATCACTAAATACTATTTCTAGTCACAGTAATAAAATTTATAGAATCTCATCTCACCAGGAGTCATTCCTATATCAATTTTAATAAATAAAAGATGCAACATTGAACATTTTATTTTGAAACTACCTATATATAGAATCTCTCCAACACTCTCTTCTAAGGTGTTACAATTTGTACCAAGTGTATGTCTAAATATGAGAATCTTCAACACTCTCTTCTAAGGTGTTACAATTTGTAGCAAATGTATGTCTAAATATGCATCGGTTTAGAATTGATATTTTAATCTGACGTGCATATGATCCCAGACCCACGTCATTTAAACAAATCAAAATTCTGGCCTTTTAAATTTGGGACTCGTATAATGTATATGGACTCATATTTTTCTTTTTAGCTTATATAATAAATAAATGTTTGAAAAAGAATCCAATTTGTTTTTCTCTTTCCCCACTTTTGTCGGCCTTCACTTGTGGGCAAGAGCTCTTCTGGGTCTCATCAAACTGGAGCAAGTCGATGGTCACACACACACACACACAGATGTACCATGCATTTATAACTGGGGCCAGCATGATGTGGCATAATTATCGATATTGATCTTAGCATTTAACTGAAACGTCGACATTAAAATGAATAAAGGTTTTTTTTCAAAACACCTTATTTAATCATATACATTAAAATAATCTCTTGGCTCTTAATTAAAAATCCAAAAGATAAAATGGATTGATTCTTATATTTAAAATCAAAATAAATCCCTTATCTTGCTAACATATTCGAAAGCACTCAACCATTAATTGAATTGGGAATAGATTAATTTTTCTCAATTGAATATTCACTGCGACTCCATTGAAGCTGTCAATCTCATTTTGTACAGAAAGGCTCAAAACCATACATCCGTTTATTAGCTTATATCAAGAAGATAAGAAATGTGTGTTTATGTTGGATTATGAGTTACCCTTGTTGGATTTGGTCCAAAATCCATTTTATAACAAATAAGAAAATCTATGGGAAGGAAATTGTGATTTTTCCAAAAAGGATATTAGATTTGAACAGATGTGCGAACGGTTGTGTTTCAAATTAAAATTATTATATTAAATAGAGGATAACTCCTCTTCACACGACATAATTTACGGAAACACAGAACTCTCACTTTTCTCTCCAAGTCCTATTTCTCTTCTCCCGGTGAATTTGCTGTGTACAGTTCTTTAGGTCCAAGACAATTTGTGATCCAAAGATCGCATGGGTATCTACAGATTCGTAATTCGGCATCTACAGGTGCGCTGTAATCCTTCAGTGTATATATAAGAAATACTATCTTGCGCCATTGGACAGTTATTCTAAATCATATTTCTGGAGAACTAATTAAGTGCGCAGACTTATTAGCTGATCATCATGTGCTATGTGTCTCATGGTAAATTAGTTAACTGAGTTATATCTTTTTTTATTGTGAAGTATATGTATGCTTTTATTATATTATAGGTACTATCAAATTACATTCCGAAGAGCTAACTCATTTCATCATCCTAAACCCGAGGTACTATCAAATTACATTATGAAGAACTAGCTCATTTCATCATCTAAACCCGGGTTGATCAGCGAGTTATATATGAATAAGATCGAGAGTGGTTCAAAAGTCATGCACACATCTTTGTCAAGTTACGAAAGTTCTCTTCACCTAGATTTGGGTCCCTCGCGTTGAATATATTACTATAATTTTGGATTTGTGTTCCTCCCGTTGAATATATCACTATATTTAATTATTAATATAAGATCTAGTCAATTGATTTGAGAATATTAATAAAATTAATTAAATTATTTAATTATAACATATATTACATCATATCTTTAAAATACTTATCTATATTATTAGATTGTATACGAGTGTATAATTATGGCAAATCAGTTTAAAAAAATGATAAATATAAATATTTTAAAATAATTAATTTAATTTCTTTCGTATTTTCAAATTAATCGGTTGGGCTTATTCGAATTATTGGAGGTAGTACTGTGCTGTTGCAAAAACGGCGGTCAGATGTTTTCATTGCATCCATGCTCACAGTACAATGAGACAATAAAAGCATGCACGCATGCTTGACGTCCTTTAATTTAGTGGACTTGTTTGTTGGAGCATTTGAAAAAATATAATACACGTATGTTTAACAGTATTTTTTCGTATAACGAGATAATCTTTTCTATATATTTACCCCAACTTATATAAAATCACTTCTCTATTGCGTTTCCAAACGGGTATAATATTTTTTTTGATTACAAATCCAACATGACGCTCTAGGCCATATCCCTAGCTAAAGAAGACAATAGAAACTCCGGAGGACGGACAAAGAAGGTTGCCCCTTCCATCACATTCAACGCAGCTTTTGCTACAGCATCCGCCGCCTGATTCACTTCCCTGTGGTACCACTCTATAGTTGCGTCCCAATCAGGATCAAGACAACTGTCTGTAGTATGTTCGTATTGTGTTGACTTAAACTTCTAAATGTATATTTTATAATATGTAAATAAAAACACAACACAAAACAAGTAATATTCTATTTGAAAACTCCGGAACATGTTCCTTCACAAATTATATAAATATTAATTAAAATTGATTCCTTAACACTAATGCAATATATGCAAAATTTACTAAAATATATGCAACTATACATGATGATGAGAGGATTATTTCCCCTCCCACCAACCAAAATTTTCCATTTATAAGAAAGCATAAATAAGGTACAATACAAAGGTAAAAGTCATGGCACGGTGCAGAAAAAGAAATCAAGAAACAAAGTAGTACAAATACATTTTTTTTATTTTAGTTTGTGTTTGACAACAACTCTATGAAACAATAGTTTTGGTTCAAATCATGTTTCAACAGCAGAGTAAATAAACATCCTATTAAAATTTAGAGTATCTTTTAACCCTTAAAATTATAGTTTTATGTGAGTCACACAACACTCTTAGATTTTTTAGAGTAGCTTTTAACCCACAAAACTATGGTTTGGGGGTTCAAATCATGGCTTTTCAAAAAACTATTTATTCAGTTTTTTCTGAAGCTATTATGTAAGAAAATGTACTTTTTAAAATCACTTTTATCATAATTTCTACATAATAAAATTTTTTAAAAATAAAGATCAAATGAAATAAATGAAGGAAGTGAGATACAAGGAGAATGCTTTTTTGGATGGTGCACGTAAGTTAAGACAAAAATATCTTGAAATATTAAAAAAATCTTAAAATTCGTAAAAAATCTTAAAATCCATAAATTCTTCTTGAATTTTGTAAATTCTTCTCAAAATTCGTAAACTCCTTTCTGTCAACAGACTTCCCAACACACACAAACATGAGAAGTGAGAGAGAGACAAGCCTACTTGACTAACCCGCCCACCCTGAAGTTCGTTGTTCACATACAACTTAAATTAATTTCTTCGTTTTCTGTCAATTTTGCAATGATCAATTATATGTTTGAATTTTCATCTGAAATTTCTATCAGCCGCAACTTAGCCTTAGAGTACACACTACTCGAGGGGGGCTTTCTTGCGTGTTTCCTCGTGGTGGGGTGTGGTCATGTCTCATGTGTAACTGATTGGCAATTATGCAAAATTAATTAAAAAATATTTTTAAGTAAGTTAAGACAAAACGCTCATAAAACATATTATATGAAATCACTTATAATCCAAACAATGCCTTGGGATATTTAATTTGTCTCAATTATAAGTTCTGATTCAATTTATAAACAACAAATACTCAAATAACTAATGGTTAAAATTAGTTAAAAGTAATAAACGTATATGGAATTTTATTTTTTTCTCAAATATACTATTATTTATGAGGATAATGAGTATGAGAAAGAATAGCCGAAAAAAATGAGAGACTCGTTGAAAAAATATATAAGAGAGATCATTATGGTAAAAAAAGTGCATTTAATTTTAGACAAAGTTAAATTTTTGTTTATATTTATGACCATCTTATGAAAGAGAATGTTGATTGTAAATATATAGGATTGGAGATAGTACTTTCAAATAATATAATATTGCTTCCCATCTTTAATATAATAGTCAACTGATTTTATAAAAGGATTAAACAAATTAAATAAATTATTTAATTATAACATATATTCTGAAATACTTATGTGTATCATTAAATTATATATTCATTAATAAATCAGGTAATATAGTCTAAAGAAAAATGATAAATAATCAACTGAGTTTTTTAAGTTGAGAATTAAAATTTGATGTAATTGGTATAAACTAACATATATTAGAGCTAAGCTGATGAGTACGTACAACCTAATATGTCTTGTCATTTTCCACGTTTTGGCAAGCATGATAGCTAGTTTTCTCAGTAAAACTTAGACCTCATGGCACGATAGTTACTGCTATGTTTCCAAGTGTGGGAGCAAATTAGACTTCGTCAAAGTTCCTCGCATCGATATTACGTCGGATTGAGAACGTAAATCACGAGCTGTCATTGTTCATGCAAAGCACTGTAAATACAGAGTAATTTGCTTCATGAACCTATATATAGAAACAAGCTGCTTGCGACAAACCAAATCGTCTTCTAATTCTACCACGTCTCATATATTGATTTCGAATAATGGATTCCGCGACTACTTTATGCTCCATCAAACGCAGAAAAGATTAAGGGAACGATGTTCTCGCAAAACGTTGATCCCTATTCTTTTGTGAGTCCTTCTGCGTATGACACTGCATGGTTAGCCATGATCCCTGATTATTCTCCTTGTTCTGATGAATCTGATCAAAATTTGAAGCCCATTTTGAGCCAGTGCTTGAACTGGCTGATAAATAATCAGAAAGAACTAGGGTTTTGGGGAGAGTCTGATGGATCCGGCAACCCCACCATTGAAGCCCTTCCTGCAACTCTTGCTTCCATTGTTGCCCTCAAAATCTGGAATACCGAGCCGCTTGCTATAGAGAAAGGTGTGTGCGTGTATCCCGAGCATTTTTTTGGGGTTTTTTTTTGGGCTTTTGGGGGGGGGGGCTTACCTTCTAAATTTGGGGCCCTTTCCAAATTTTTGTCTGTGTCTCTTTTGATCATTTGATTGAATATAAGATAAGTGACATTGTCGTAAAGGTGCAGCTAGTGGCGCAGCTACTTAACACTCCTGTATAGTTTGCATGGGTCTGATGACATACTGACATAGGGCCTGTTTTGATTAGTTTTGGAAACTACAATGTTCCAATTTAATTTACGGTCTACAAAATAGGTATGTGAAAAAAGTTTTGACTTGACTTACGTGAGTGTGCTTTCTAAGCACCGATGCAAATAGGCCGATAGTCAAACTCTTTTGTGTTATTCAACCTTTTATTGCTAGGATAGAGAGTATCCAATTTGGGATGATAATTAATCGATGGCTAATTAACCTTGTCGTTAGACAGAGAAAGCAAGGTTGAATATTCTAAGGATTTGAACATTGTGAAATGGTGTCTCTCTGGTTTCAGGATTGTCATTTATTGAATCAAATGCTGAGAAGCTCCTGAAGGATGTGAAAAACCATTGCCCTCATTGGCTTGCCATTGTTCTACCTGCCATGGTTGAACTTGCTGAGACAAATGGTTTACAAGTCGCCTTCACAGAATCAGCGAGGGAGACACTATCGTACATTTTTAGCTATCGTCAAAAGTTTCTTAACAAGTACCTAATTTATTCTCGTGTGTGTATATATAAATAAATAATTTTGAGACACACACACAATTGCGCACGCGGGGGCACATGAATAAGTTTTTAAATTGGAAAAATTCGCTAAAGGACCCTGTATTAATGAAGGGAAAATTGCATAGAGGTCCCAACTAAGCCATTTAACGAAGAAATGGTCCCAGTGATTTCCTATACTTACTAAGAGGTCCCATGGGACCTTTTTGCAATACATTAGAGTTGTGAAAAGTCTAAAATGACCTTAGCCCGTTTGAAAGACAAGGAGAGATGTCGTAGGAAAAATGGTCTTATGCTTCTCTCTTCCTTTCTTGTGACTATTTACCTGTGCCTCTCTCCTTCTCTCTCTCTCTCTCTGCTTTGGGCGATTCGGTTCTTGGAAGTGGAGGCTGAAGAAAGCCGATGTCTTGATGCCTTCAAGCAGCTTAAGAAATTTCCCGTCAATTATCAAATTCTTGTGTCCATTCAGGTGCTTCTTTTATTGTTGTTTTTTTTGCAATTGATTACCTTTACCCGTTTTTCCTATGGCTGTGCCTTGATGGGCATTGGTTGGGCGGACTTTATGGATGAAGTTTCATGCAACTTGAAAGAGTAGGAAATTTGGGTATTTGAGAAAAAGGGCAATCAACCATGGTCTTGTTCACCACTCACCAGAACGTCAAAGTGCAAGAGAAATATCCTATAAATGGTTAGCCGGCATACTCCATCCAGGAATAATCATTTTACTCGAAGAAACATCCTATAATCCCTATCATTAATGGGTTCTTATAAAGTTCTAGGACTTGCATTTATACTTCATGTGTATATAAGCTTTGCAATCTTCATTCTAATTCAAATAAAATTCGCTTTCTAGTTTTACAACCTAGTTGTCATTTTGGTTTTTAGACTATCTATCATTAAGTGAAAAACTACTAATTGATGGCACTCAATGTTACCATCATGTAGCCTTCCTTGATGTCTTTTATTATCTGTTATGTCTCATTGTAGGAAGAGCGCTCGAAGAGCTAAGAGCATCTCTTTTCAATGAGTTTCGCTCCTTTGAACGTGCAAAGCGTCAACAGCAGCGTATTTATGGTCCTGCTGTTGCACTGTCCTTCAATTTTCTGATTGCAGTTGGTATTACTTTCATAAATAAAATGGTACTCACTTTTCCTTCTATTTGATTAATCTTCATAATGTAATGAAATTTCAAATTAGAATGTTTGCTGACATTCTTGACTTTTATCTTATTCTTCCTTTTCTTTATCTTTTATTTTTCCAGGTGCTTCAAGCTGTTATTTTCAGATTTCCCATTATTCTAATACTAATTCACTATCTAGTGAGCTGGTTCTTCGTGGCTGTACTGAAAACATTTTCTCTCTTCCCGGTATCTCCATCCTCAAAATCAACTCAAATGTCAAGTTTATTTACTCTTGGATTCATCATGCTTGTTAAGTTCACTTTACCCGATTCGTTCCTAGGATTGTCTGTCTCAAACCATTTTCTGTGCTGATAAAGTATGTTATTTGTATGTACCAATGCCACTTGTATAAATGGCTATTTTGGTGGATTGGGTATATCCCCAATTTTGAGAAAAGCAGGTGCTCGAATTACAAGTTCAATGGGAAACATGGTTGGTCGGGGAACATTGCTTGTGCTGTGCAGACAAATTGTTTAGTTGCTTCAGAATTTACTTTTGATTATTTTGGGTTTATTTATGTGGTAATGCAGATTATGCTATGGATATGCACTGGAAAGAACAACTTCATGACAATTCTGTATCAATGATGCAATCTCAGCATTTCTGAGTCAAATAGTCAAATGTTGTAATAGACAAAAAACTGCTTGGCGCACACATAATAAAGAAGGAAGAGGAAGGTAAGGTTGAAACAATAGATGAGGAGAAGGAAAAAGAGAAGAAAAAGAAAAAGATCAAGGAGGTGTCCCATAAGTGGTCTTTATTGAACAAGTAGAAGCCTATTTGGATGAGGAAGACTAAAGAGATCACAAAGGAGGAATATGCGACTTTATATAAAGTCTTATTAATGATTGGGAAGGTGTCTCATGGGTGGTCTTTGGTGGACAAGCAAAAACAGAACTCCCTGTATTGGACAATATCCATACTCAAATGTAATATCATTTGTAAATTTATTGATACTCAGCTGTAAAGTGTATGACTGATTTTATTATTTATAATATCATTTATAAATTTATGTGGCCAAACCTAATTGTGTCCTTGAGTTGTGAGTGATACTATCATGATGGGCATCCTGTGTATTACGTAAATTGAATGGTTTTAATTGTTTTGTCATCAAATGTTAGGTTTTAACATGGCATTTTGAATGTAAATGTATAATTTTTTGGGATTATATGGATATAACATGGTATTATATAAGATGGTTTTAATTATTTGTTACAGAGTGCTGGGGTAGTAAATATGTGCTGCTTGGGTAGTAAATGGCAGCTGGTGAGGCAGTAAATGGTAGCTGGTGGGGGTAGTAAATGGATGCTGCTTGGGTAGTAAATGACAGCTAGTGGGGTAGTAAATGTGTGCTTCTTGGGTTTAAATGGGTGCTGGTGGGGTAGTAAATGTGTGCTGTTTGGGTTGTAAATGGTAGATGGTAGGGTTGTAAATGGCAACTGATGGGGTAGTAAATGTATGCTACTTGGGTAGCAAATGACAGCTGGTGGGGTAGTAAATGTGTGCTGCTTGGGTTGTAAATGGCAGCTGGTGGGGTCGTAAATGTGTACTGCTTGGGTTGTAAATGGGTGCTAGTGGGATAGTAAATGGATGCTGATTGGGTTGTAAATGTGTGCTGGTGGAGTAGTAAATGGATGCTGATTGGGTTGTAAATGTGTGCTGGTGAAGTAGTAAATGGATGCAGCTTAGGTTGTAAATGGGTGCCGGTGGGGTAGTAAATGGATGCTGCTTGGGTTGTAAATGGGTGTTGGTGGGGTAGTAAATGGCTGCTGGTGGGGTAGTAAATGGATGCTGTTTGGGTTGTAAATGGGTGCTAGTGGGGTAGTAAATGGATGCTGCTTAGGTTGTAAATGGCTGCTGGGCGGGTAGTAAATGGAAGCTGATTCAATAACCAATATTAATTAGTACCTGTATTCATTATACAGCTGACGTCTCAGTACCAAGTCATTGTTCACAAGTAAACATCAAATTGCAAATTAAATTATAATTCATAAAACTATATATACATTGCATCTCAGTACCAAGTCATTGTTTACAAAAAAGGCATAAGTGAACATAAAGTTACAAATGATACTATAATCAATAAAACCAATTTTACACTTTATATATTAGTAGCAATGAACTTACAACCCAAATGGTCTTCCCTTTCCATCCGATTTTGAGGTTGAGTTCTTCACCACTCAGATTCTGAAACGCAATGACAACCAAATGGTATTCCCAATTATTGGTAAGACTCTTATAGAAAGTCGCATATTCATCCTTTGTGGTCTCTTCAAGCTTCCTCATCCAAATAGGCTTCAACTTGTTCCCCAAAAACCACTCATGGACATCTCCTTGATCTTCTTCTTCTCTTCTTTTCCTTCTCCTCATCGACTTCCTCAACTTTACCATCCTCTTCCTTCTTCATACCTGATTGGTAATTTACATCCTTAATAATAGGAAGCCAACCTCAACTTTAGCTTTGTTTCTATTTAAAAGAGCTGTCACTAGAACTACAAATTATAGGAAGCAAACCTCACGCAAATTAATCATATAATGGGAACTCACTATTAACATTTCCTCAGATTATGTTACTGAACTCTAAAAGAAAAGAATTTCCCTTTACCTTTTTTTTGGTTAAAGACCAACTAGAAACCACTCACATTTCATGTAAGCATCGTTCCTTTGCCATCTTCAATCCTTCTGGGACACAATCCAACTATGAGCTACCAGAAGCTGAAGAAACTTTAAAAGTGAAGTACGAGTCTCTTGCTTTATCATCTATAGATGAGAAAGTGTGTGTGTTCTGTCATCCCCTAGACTGTGCATAATCACAAGTGAGATAGAAGAGAGAGAAGGCATTATGGACTACCTTATGCTCTAAGATGATGTCAAAGGCTGTAGAAGTTGCTTCTTCAACATCATAAATACCCCTTGCAATCTTTCGAAGTCATGCAAATCATGTGTCGGGAAATAAGATTATGAGCAGAATGTTTAACTAAAACGAAGAATTTATGGCCAAGTTGATCAAAGCATCTGTCCAGGGTCTGACATGTTGGAGGAAAGATGCTGCTCATTTTCAAAATTCTGATCATCAAGATTAAATGAACTGTAACATTTTAAACATTAGAAGATACAGACAAGAAAATAAGTTCAAGATAACTTCACATCAGCAAAATATAGCACTACAAGTTTTAAACTTCATCAGAAAATGAATGCATTTTTCTCATACCTGCCCATTCGCTGGTTGATCCAACCAAGCAACCTATCAGCTGTACATCCATCATCAATTGGATGTATATCACTTTTCTCCTGATTAGGTTCCCAACTACCACCAACGAATTTAGGAGGACCCCAAAAGAGCATAGGGTAATGGCTAACAGAAAACTTATCACAGAGATTTGTATTTATCTGTGCTGCCAAACAAGAGGAGGGACGAGTCACCAAGACATGTTTTACTAATGAATATAAGTTTTGAATGAAACTAACCTATTTCAAAGATAATGACTATTAGCGAAGTAGCAGCCACATATTGATACTCAGACATGCATTATGGAAGTTGCTACAAATAAGAATTAATCAAGCAAAAGTAACAAATCCTCATCATTAGCTAACCATTTATTAGCTACGTACCATTGTAGTCCTCCTTCTGGGACACAATCCAACGGCCTTCAACATTCTCATCAAATGACTCGTAGAAGATCTAAACCACAACAAACGCAAAAAATTCATCGATTAGACTAGAGAATTACATATCAAGCTCAACAGAACAATAGCAAGAAGAACAAAGAAACTACAAAATTGAGCTCCCATTACCGCATCATCGTTATCATATGATGCAGAAAGCAACTGGAACGAAGAGCAAGCAAATAGCAGGAGTAGTATTACAGCGAGTTCCATAGTGAAACCCTACAACTACGAAAAAACTCTCGTAGCATGCAAAATGGGAAGAGATCTGTCAGATCCTAGAATATGAACTACGAAGATTAATGTAGGGAACAAAACTGCGAGCAAGGAAGCAGAGACTCAAACGCTGACCAAGGAAAGGAAACAGTCGATTAAGACAAAGATTCGGAAATCAACTACAAGGACAACGGACGGTGACAATGGAGGTCAAACGCAAGCAGCCAATCGCCCGTGAGGAGATCCGTTGCCCAGATCAGTGAAAGGGGGAGGAGTTTATTTACCAACTGAAAGGGTATTTCAGACTTTTACTAATTACAATGTATGACAAAAAGGTCCCATGGGACATGAGAGCAAATGTCAGAATGTTTGGGACTATTTTATGATTAATTGTTTTGCTTGGGACTTGTGGGCTATTTTCCCATTAATGAAAATGTAGTGAGGCACTTGTGGGACAGAATTGTTACCCTCCATTGTTATCATATCTTGAAGCTTTTCCTCGATCTCTTGCGATAACCAGAGAAGATATATCAAACAACTTGAGTGGTGATGGCTCTTTATTCCAATCGCCTTCTGCTACAGCAAAAGCATTTATGCTTACGGGAAAGCGAGAGTGCCTCCTTTATCTGCAGTCTTTAGCTCAAAGATGCCCTAATGGAGGTTCACATCATTATCATTTCATGATTCGCTATTATATATTTCTTCTCTATGATTATAAATAATTGTACTTGTAACTGGCCTCCAGTTCCGCAAACATATCCCATGTATGAGGACCTTATAAAGCTGAGCATGGTGAATCAAATAGGAAAGTTAGGCTTGGCTAAGTATTTTGTACAAGAGATCGAAGAGACCTTGGCTCAAATTAACGGGTAAAATCCCATCTCCAAGATCAATAAGATATATATTGCGGCTATCATTGGGTTTTTGTGTGTGTGTGTGACTGATCATGTTTATATTTGATTTGCAGGAATTTCGTAGATCGAAAAACATGGGTAAAACCATACAATATGATTGCATCACAGCTTCACAAAGGCTCTCTCGCATTTCGGCTTCTGCGTATGCACGGATACAAAATATCTCCGTGTATGTCATTATATAATAGATTGGTTATTTTGATATATACGGTTAATTAATGGTTAAAATGATTTCCATTACACAGGGTTTTATTTTGTCATTACTTGTTAATTTCTTTTTTACACCTAATAATTACTGCAGCAAGATTTTGCTGGTTTTTAAATGACAAAGAGATCCAAGATCACGTGGAGAAACATCCGGAGTTTTTCACAAGTGCAATGATGAATGTGCACAAAGCCATAGACTTTATGTTTTGTGGAGAATATCAAGTCGAGGAAGCAAGGTCCTTTGCTAGGAAACTTCTTGAGAAAATGATTTCTGCCGATAGAGACTACCAATCACAGGTCAAACTGTCAATGCTCCTATGCATAAAAAATATCCTAGAGATTGACAGAAAAGGCAATATTTTAACGTTATCTATTATACGAGCTCCTATCACTATCAATCATGGTATAAAACTTGACTCGGGTTGGCTGGTCAAACAAATAAACTAGTCTCCTGATCAGTATGGTCAAGAGTTCTGGACATATTGATTAGGTTTGGATTTATATTTTTTTTCTCCCCTGATTAAGCATGAAAGAATATTATTTTGAGTTTAAATAAATAAGAAAAAAATAACATCCAATTAAATTTGTGCTTTAGCGACTGTACTTGTCTTTCGTTGGACTACAAGTTTATGAAATTTAAAGATTTTTTGATTTTGATACAATCTGTTTAAAACCCCTTATAAACAGAATTAGGGAGACATTATTTTAATCATGATTAGGTTAGGCACGGTTCAACCATGGTTAGATACCTGCTGTTGATCACTTCTTCAACGGGTTTAATTATCAGTTCAATTTTCACTACCTTACTTTCGTCTTATGAAATAAGCTACTGTCAAGCTATCAACTCCCCTCTTAATTATACGAGGTGTTATCACTATCAACTTATGAAATAAACAATATTTTAACCTAAAAGTGCAAGACCATCCACGTCTCATCTGTATGATCTTGGTGAGATGTGTACGGTAGCAAATATCTGACTATTCGTATTCATTTTATGTAGTAGGTTTCTTAGAAAAGACATTGACTATTCGCACTTTCTTTATTTTGTTTTCATTGTAGATTGAGCATGAGTTGAATCTCCCATGGCTTGCTCGCCTGGATCATTTGGAACATCGAATGTTTATAGAAGCAAATGAAGTTAATGCTCTGTGGAAAGGAAAGACCTCATATAACAGGTATTTAATTTGTTCACTCTCGTTCTTCTTAATTTAGACTAAAAGTAAAGATAATTAGTTTTGTTTTCTTTTTCATATATGTGTGTGTGTGTGTGATTGAATGATTGGCTTATGTACGTAGGATATCATGCCTTTGCAACGATGAACTGCTGCAACTTGCTGTGCAGAACTATAACTTTAGGCAATCACTGTACAAAAATGAGTTGGAGGAGCTGAAAAGGTTTGTCAACCAGATAATATAATAATCACATTCATCATTGCTTCAATGCTTCATTAGCACTAATAATTAATATTTAATTAATTAACACAGGTGGTCTAAAGACTTGGGGTTGACAGGTATGAGATTTGGCAGAGAAAAAACCATATACTGTTACTTCGCAGTTGCTGCTGCAGCCAGTTCCTTGCCCCATGACTCTTGCATCAGAATGTTAGTCGCAAAAAGTGCCATCATCATCACTGTGGCTGATGATTTCTTTGACACTAAAGCTTCTCTTCCTGAACTGGAACACCTCGTAGATGCAGTACCAAGGTAAATTTAATGAAAAGTCAGGTGTCTTATTGAGACCATAACTATCAGTTTTGACAAAAAAGAAAGTGTTCTTTTTTTTTATCTGACTAATAATACTTTATATATAGATGGGATGGTGGAGGCTTAAGCAGCCACAGCAAGGTAATATTCGATGCTCTTGATGATCTTGTGAGTGAAGTTGCTCAAAGATATCATCAACAACAAGGAGCTGATATGACCAGTAGCCTGCGAGAACTTGTAAGTTAGATTAACACAATGTGTCAATCAATTTTAATGTAGCTGAATTATGGATGGGCAGAAAATAACATGTACCCATTTTTGCTGATTAATTAAATCTGTGAATTGGAGTGGAACGAATCATTTAATTCGTGGCTGGAAGAGTCAAAGTGGAGCAGAAATGGAGAAACACCCTCCATTGATGATTATATTAAGACTGGAATGATCTCCATTTCCGTTCACACCATAGTTCTTCCAGATTCCTGCTTTCTGAAGCCCAGCTTACCTAATCACAAGCTCTTCAGGCCACCCCGTTATGAGACCATAACAAGATTGCTTATGGTTATCTGTCGTTTATTGAATGACCTACAAAGCTACGAGGTAATTTAATCTAGCTAGCTAATTTGAAGGAACGTGGCTAGATAGCTAGCTATAACACAATGTTACTGACTTGGTACTGTGCAAGTGCAGAAGGAAAAGATGGAGGGCAAAATGAACTCAGTTCTGATAAACTTCATGAATAATCCTGTGGATATGGAAGATTCAATTGGTTTCGTGAGAGAGATAATACGGAAACATAAGAAAGATTTCATGGAGCATGTTCTAATGGATGAAATGTGTGATTGGCCTACAACCAACAAGCAATTTCATCTATCATGCTTGAAGGCCTTTCAGATGTTCTTCAACTCCAGCAATAGGTATGACTCAAACACAGACCTGCTGGAAGATATTAACAAAGCAATCTATCTTCCTTTGAGTAGTAGAAGCTTGAAGAAACACTTCAACGTTGGATCTGTTCCTTCAGGGCTGAACAAGAAATGCGCATGAATATTAAACTCCAACCTCAAGCGGTGCTCTAAATCTAAGTGCTCAAGTGTTGCTGCTAGGCCAGTTCTTCGGTGTACATTGAGAAATGGAATGTTTGGGATGGCACGAAACCTTGTGGGAAGCTTCATATAGAAAAGGCTAAAGATTATATTACTTGTACTATGTGTCTATCATGCGTCGCCATATTTGATTTATACATATCTATATATATTTGTGAACTTGCATATCAGCAAATGAATATATACGTGATTGGGGAAGTGTGTTATTATTTTTTAGTGCAAGACAAAGTTGGAGTGTGGATTATATTTGAGATCCGGCGAGAAAGTGTATATTTTAATTAGTTGTGGGGATAAATCTATAGTGAATTTTCGCCATGTACTTGCAATATAAATATAGTAATTATGGTTTTTAATTGGCTTTAATTTCATGATGAATATATATAATGTTTCTTGTTCTTAAAATTGAAGGCAGATAAATTCCAAGTCCAGTCACTGCTATAGAATTATGTTGGGTCTAATTCACCTTTTGCATTCTTAAGTGAAAAAAGTTAAGGTTTTTATATCTTCACAATTAATTAATCATTTTAGTTATGTGGTTAGCTCTTAACTAATCATGGAATATCTCTTGAAACTATTTTTCTATGATATGAAAGTTGATCAATTTAAGATAGAGATTTGGTAACGCTTGACTCTCTTATCAATTATATATATATATATATCTGATTTAATTATTTTGATGCTCCATGCACATGGGATGCATTAATGCTATATAATTATTAGGGCCAAAATCTTCTTACATGAAATTACAAAACCTATATATGGATCAACTTTGGGTCTTGTATATTATTTAGTTTCTGGTGGGGACTGTCCGAGCAGAAAGGAGGAGAAGAATGCAAGTGAATCGCTTGGCTTGAAGCTGGGCACATCATGTCCAGCTCCTCTAAAAGTTGCAAAAGTCAGCCCCTCGTACTCTTGAAACCACCCACTCACCTGTTCCAACCACAAACAATTAAACCCACCTCAATTACTTATTTATTAAATAGTTTCTATGTATATGTGAGTAACATTATATGTTAATTAATCGGTACTCCAGATTCTTATTAAGGTTAATTACTTTGTTCTCGTGATACCACGGTCTCCATGTCTTGGTGATCCGCAAATTCAGACTACGTAAGCTGTATCTAGTGGACAGTACTGGCACTCTACCATCTGTGTCTCCACTGTACCATAACATTTGATCATCATTATAGAAAGAATCGATATACCTTCGTTGTCTCAAAGTGGGAACTACACACACACAGTACATATAAACTCTAAACAGTAACTAGTTACCTTTAAACCCAGATTCTAAGTCCTGCCGAAATAAACTTCTTGTAAATTGGGATAACAGATGGCTTTGAATCTTTCCAGTTGTTGAATATTTTGTAGCTGCATATGTAATAATTACAGATACTTACTACATGATAATATAATAGCACGGTAAAAGATAAGGTGAATATTAATTATTAGAGGAGCAGCATTTTATTTTAATTACTTGCAAATACTCCAATTCTTAAGGCTACGACCATCGCCGACATGAAGAGCCTTCTGAACATCTGGTCTGTTATAAAAAGCTGTCGCATAATCATCCAAACATGGATCAAAACCGCCCATAATCCTAGGCATCTGCTCAACCAAATCAATCCACTAGACCTTTTAATAATCTGACAAGTAATAATAATCTCTAGCTATAAGGTGTGATGAACTAAACATCCTTCTTAACAACACACCATTTTCATTGTGCGCTTATAACTCATGAGGCTTTGCGTATAAGATTGATTACTGGAACGTGCAGTAGCAGCGAAGCAGACAGGGGTATAGAGGCTGTACATATCAATCTTGTGGTACTGAGCAAGCAATTCATCCACAGCGTCACAACAGGTTTGGTTCTTCCATGGGTCACTGCTTTTGAAGTCACAGCTTTCTCTGATTTCTCTGTGTGTTTCATCTGATATCACCGCGTGGCTCCAAGCATAATCCACAATACCCATCCAGTCCTCAGCATCAGATGTTTCTGGATTTCCCAGCTGCCAATATTATTATTCTGACACGTGTCAAGATCATTTTTTTTCTCCAAAGGAATTAAATAATGATGATAAAATGTGTGTGGAGAAACTACATTTGGTGGGATGTGATGTGTATAATAGATGTAATATTCAAGACCTACAGATATATATAGGAACTAAACTAATTAACAGGCACGTATGTCCAAGTATCAGGAACATATTCTTTTTAAAGAAGGATTCCTATGCCAATAGGTTATGTTAATTAGCTCGCACCTGGCTATATAGCCAGAGAATACTTTTCAAATCATGTAGTAGGACCGTACCAGGATACCCTTAAGATCAATATGAAGCGAAGGGTCCTTGTTCCTATCAACGATGAGCTCAGCAAGCTCAGGCACATACTTTCCTGAAAATATATTCGATCATCAAATAATCTAAATATATATATATTTATCAAACTTAAGAAAACAGAGTGTTGTATTTTAAAGTTCTTATTGTAGATAAACATGCGCGCGCGCGCGCGCACACCTGCATAACTCTCTCCTGCTATGTAAAATGCCCTTGTTCTGTAAGATGGAAACTTGAGAAACCACTTGTGCATAAAATTGTAAGCATCATTAGCTGTCACAAACAATTGAAAAAGCTGCCTTTGTCAAAAACAAAATAATAATGAAACAAACAGCCTAATGGCTGCCACTAAGTATTGAGGTTATAAGTGATTAACTATAACCTGTGAAATCATCTCCGAGATGTTCATATTCATTGGTTGTGTTTGAGTAGGAAAAGCCGACACCAATAGGAGATTCCACGAATAATACGTTGGCTTCTGCATCATCAGATAACATAACATCAACTAATGTTGTGGGCACAAATAATGGAGCACTATCTACAATAATTAACGTTGGTGCATCGTCATCAGAATTTTACATGGAAAGTAGTGATGAGATGGGTTT
>JANTPZ010083466.1:0-19613 GCA_025593235.1 Vachellia pachyceras | reverse complement strand
TCAGTAGTGGAGTACACATCTCCAGTTTCCTTAGATACCATCCACCCATTAGCATGGTCCAATGTAGCATCAATTGCACCATCTCTGATGGCCTTGGCAACAATGCTCTCAGCATCTGCAATTGGGTTTGCAGAGTTTAACCTTAATTTCTTTGCCACATCTGCGAGTGAGATGCGAGAATAAGAAATGCTAATGTTTCGTAAACCAGTCCTGATCACATTATGACGCAACCTAACAATCAAATTATGAGTTCCATCAGCACTGAAAGTAGTTGCAAACTTATCTGCAACATTCCTAAATAGCTCCAGGTCCCCAATTCGAACAGCCTGAAATTCCACAAAACCAATCAAACACTCACGTTTGGGATGTTAGAGAGAGAGAGAGAGAGAGACTTATATAAGTTCGGTTGCACTACCAGTGCCTCTAGTTCACAAAAACACTCACATTTCAATTAGATGAACTTGTCTTTCCAGCATAGTATTTCAAACAAAACAACTACGTGGACGTCACTGCTCTTTATTAAAAAAGCAATTGCATCTAAACATGAATGAGGGTTGCAAATATTGATGTACAAACAGTATCACATGAAGTAACTGGCAAATTAGCAACACAAACCATGACAGATCCAAACAAAGCATAAATTTGAGTATCTTATATGGATCATCATTAGCTATGGAACCCTTCTCAAGAGAGCTTATCAGAAGGCTTTTGCCTTTATCAAATAGGAGAATATATGATCACTGCATACCAAGGCCAAAGCTTAATGAATTTACATTGCTTTAGCAACCCCCTCCACAAAGAAACAGCCCATAAAGTATAGACATATAAGCTAACAGAGACGGATTATGCCAGTTACAAGAAAAATTTGACGAGATTAACTACTTCATGCTGGGTTATACTGAATCAACTAAGAAAGACAAAACACAAGCCAAGACAATCATACACAGATATTTATAAGATTAATGCTTCATTATACGTAGAAAAGTTTCTCAGATGTTTGCTAAAGAGTTCTATGATGTAAAAAACTAAACATGGAAATGTGCGCGCCTGTGTATGAGAACACATGCAGAGAATTGTTCAACATTCAACAAAGTTACTCCATGTTACATTTTGATTGAAAAACCGGATGGTAAACACTGAACTCTACCGAAGTTTTTGCTCAACCTAATTAATGAAACAGAGTTGATTCGGATTTATGTTTCAAACAAGGAGCTACATGACTTTTAAAAAGGAACTAAGTTCCTCGACAACAGAATTCATCTACAGTTTGATGACTAAGGCAACCTTGCTCTGGCTTCTCATAACTAATCAATTGGCTATACTGATATGTTCTTTTACTCAAAGTAGATAAAATAATGATAAATAATTGCCTTTTTAAAACTCGACGGTAGTGACTATGTAGATAACACCAGAAGAGCAATTACTTCATAGAGATATTTCGGTCATTTCACAAACCCAGGAACTAAAATAAAAATGCCACAGACAAACCCAAAAAAAAAAAAGCAAAAGTAGCAGCCACCAGTTACATTTTAAAGAGGTGTAATAGACTTTTCAGCATAAAAATAGTGATTAAGAGGAAGGAGATTAAGCCAGTGATGATATTAGAAGCACATAGCTAATGTAAAAACTAACTTCAATTAACCATGTTGACTCACATTTGTAAGCTCAAAGTAAGGCCTCAAAGCTTTCTCCATTCCTTTCTGCATGAAGATGATCCTCTCAGGTATTTCTCCCAACAGCAAACGCACTATTACAGCCCACTTATTACACTGAATTCGAAACCCAAGTGCTGCAATAGGAGCTTTTCGAGCAGCTTGCAGGAGAGACAACTTTGCATCAGTGTACTCCAACTGAATTGTCCGAATTTTCCCAAGGTAGAAGAGGTATCGACAGAACTTGAAACATAGTACAACCAACGTGAATATGTCAATGAAGTATAAATATGAGAAAACATATTTTTAGAACTTCAAAAAATAATAATTCAGACTAGATAAACACATGAAATCAAAATCATTAAAAAGGTAGACCATGCAGAAATGGTTAAAGAAGAGTTCTCAGCACAGACATTGAAAGACTGAGATTGCATTAATGAAAGATAGGAAATCCTTAAGTGATAACCAGAATAACAGAACCACCATACCTGTTGGTTTGAGTGTGCTTCAAATCGTGGTGCCTTAGATCTCAACTTCTCCGCCTGATCAAATAGGTTGTAGTGGAGGTAGTTACGAAGCAACAAATTAAGAAGTGTTTCCTGCATCCCATCATCATGTAAGTACAAGATCTTAAGCCTTGTGAAAGAAACAATAATTTATCTGAAACAAACCTGACCAAGCTCATCATGGCGAAGGGTAGCAATCCGGTGCAATGCAAGAAGGTTACTGAAAAAAGAAATGCAATTTAGTTAGGAATAAGATAAATCCCATTCAACTTTGTATGCTAATTTCTTTTACTTGTATGCAAAAACAAATCTGATTGCGATTTAGCAAGAGGCAAATTCAATAGGACGCCATAAGTCTATCCCAATTGCCCATTTGCAAATTGCAAGAATTAATAAAATGGCAAGATTCAATTCTTACAATTGGCAAGCTTCAATTCTTACAATTTAGAGCAGAAGATGAAATCTTACTGTCTCATATTGAATCCAAATCGAAAAAAATCTGGCCATCTACCTCAGCATTTTATTTGTGGATTACATTTATAACCACCTGACTCACCCCCGAATTTTGGCAAGATCCCCTGTGAGTTCATGAATATATGAATAATAGAAGTACAATCTGGATGCAATAACATCAACAGTTCTTCTGTTAAGGTTATTCACCAGGGCAAGGCTTTCAGAGGAACAAGCTTTGGCCTAGAAACATATAAATAAATAAAGCCACTTCAGCATTTAATCAGCGGTAGTAATATATTTTTATTAAAAAATGAGCACATGGGAGTATTGGACCCAACCTCCTTATATCTCTTCTGATCAATCAGAAATAGTAGTATAAGCAAGTAACAGAACATCTCCATCTCAGGCACTAAGTGCTTAGGTGAGGTTTGAACAGCAGATATTGCAGTATCTACTTCCATCTCATGACAATTTTCCTACACAGAGCATAAAAAAGAGATTGTAAATTGAAGAACATTATATCTATCAAAATATATAAGTAAACAGTATGATATTTACCAGCAAGAGAGAGAAAGAGAGAAAAAAATACAATAATAATCTGCCAATTGACCTTCTTAAAGTTTTGATATATATATATATATATATTACTAAAAAAATTATTTTTACTTTCAACACATTTGCAGGTGATAAAAATAAAAACATGCCCTTTTCTTATACTGAAGCAAAATAAAGATACTCCAAGTCCCTAACACCCAACGAAATCATTTAATACTGTCTAATATACAAAATGACTATTAGAATAGAATCTGGAAGTTAAATGGCCATTACCAAAGGAAAGGCACATGCATATAACTTCAAAAGGCAATAGTCTTAACCGGAGTCAATATCTACCTCACGAGATGTATCATGGAATGGAAGTTTGTCTCTTTAACAAAATTAAATCGAGACAAGGATCGTCTTTCAGAGTGAGCCTCGTAGGCATACAAGAAAAATGCTGCTTAACAAAGTATCAAGAAGCATACTACCTAATGCAACATAATCATGCTATAGCCTTGGTAGAGAGATTTCATTTAAAATCTGAAAGCAAGGAAATGCCTACTACCAATTTGGATAACAGAAGCTTCTAATTTCGACCTTTACTAAATTTGCGAGGGCAAAAAAATGATGAGGTGTCTTCATCCGACTCATTGCTTGAATTTTTTTTTGGAGGACAGAGATACTAAATCTCATGTGAAGATACAAAAATATAACGACAGATTGTTAAAAGATTTCTCGTGCATGATCCCTGAATCTAACAAAGTAAAAGATGTGCATATTGACCTCGGGAAGATAGGCAGACAATCTAGCGTGAAGTTCAGAACCCGGACACGCGACATAATCGATAAAAGATGAGAGCACCGATGCTGTCAATTTGCGCCTCAACGCAAATGTAAGGCGAACGGCACGAGCAATTCTACGAACTTCCCTAGAGTGCGACCCGACCTCAATAAGTGATGTTATCTCCTTTAAATCTGAAGCGCCAAATTCCAAAGAAAAAATTAAATCAATGATTTTTTCAGAGATGAATAAAATAGGTCGGAACATAAAATCGCTTTGAAGTGATCCGACGAAAAGATTCATACGCTGCATAGTAGAGGGAACAGCTGAAGAAACAGAATGCGAAGGATTTGTGTGATCTTTCATCTCCACATCTTGAGTCATTTTGAGAAAATATCTACGGAATCGTCTCCTGCTACTTCAATTACCCTGGAGTTCCTCAGAGCATTAAAAAGAAAAACAAAACATCCTATCGAAAGCTTAACAAGGTTGAGTGAAGAAAATCAATAGAAGCAGGAGACAGAATTGAACTAAGAGCAACTCACAAGTCCAGATCGAGCAAGCTGTGGAGAGGAAATTTTAGGGTTTCAGACTTTCAGCAACTTTCTCCGTCAGTCCTTCTCCTCCCTACTCCAATGTATCGTTCTTTTCTTTCTCTACAAGTCAGCATGGAAAAATAACGAAATTGGATTCACTTCTCAAGTTTTCAGCTTGCCTGCGCCAAAACAATCACCCCTTGAAGACAAGTTATTTAGATATGACAAAATACTTTGTATTTAGATTTAATTATATAATTATCACACTTGTTTTTTTATAAAGAGAAGTTTACTATGCTTTAAAATTTAGAGAAATATTCTTGGCAAAAAAAAAATTTAGAGAAATATTATCATAAACATAAATTATATTTAAAAAGAATTTTGAATTATTAATACATCTCAGTTTTAGTGAATATTTTTCTAAATATTTAAAAATTAACATATCAAAATCACAATTATTATAAAACATCAACCTAAAATTTTTTATTAAATGTTGAAAAAAAATTTTATACAAAAAATGTTGAAATTGATATCCTGCATTTTTTCTCTCCGCAATCTTGCATTATGTTTTCGGTCAAGGGGCGTCCAAAAATAAAAAATATAAACTTGTAAGATTTATTAAATTTGAATGTTACTTTTATGTTTAAATTAACTTTTTTAAGTAATTTTACGGTAGAAGTTTTATCTTGATTTATGTAAAAATATTTCTTTTAATTGAGATTCTTATAATTTACCACCTACGGGTGTAACAAATTCAAGCGTTTAATTCTGAGTTCAAATATTTCTTCCCTAGAAAAACTAGAGCGTGACCAGGTCAGCGTCCCGTATCAAAAGTCATTTCAAATGGGATTGTGACCCACATTGCGATTGTGAATTATTAGCCGTACCCGATGATAACGCAGAAAAAGGAGCATGCCAGATCTTGCTATTGTAGGAAGATCATAAACAGTCCAAAACGTGTTTTAATCTTATTCCAGACAAGGCTTCATTAACAACTCTGATTCATTTAACACATTTGGACATCAATCTCTTCGCATTAAAACTATACCTATATCATCATGGTGGGTAGTGGTCAGATTTCAGAAGAGGAGGGGCTTAGAAAGAACTGATGGGGAAATATGAAAGATGCCATTTACCGTAGTTTGCTCAACTTGAGCACAATATAACAAGAGGCCGACACAAAATGGAACCCAACAAAACTACAGGTTCCGTAATCACAATCATCTAGAGCCCAAACATAGATAGATAGAGATATATATATATATATATATTAGCAAGAGACATCTTTATACAACAAATCCTCTTTAGGAAAAACAATATTCAGCTAATATGGTGACTAATGAATCAAACAAATCAATCCAGCAAAGTTCTTTCCATTAACAGAAAGGGAAAAACAAAATAAAAAAATACTGCCATTAATGGGGACAAAATTAATTCGACAAATCTGTGGGAAAATAAATTAAAGAATGAGGGTCACGACCAAAACAGAACTACAACTGTTCAAATATCTGACCTAAGACTTCAACATCAACGGAGCTGCCTTTGAGGCAGCAGTTTCAAACTAGACTACAGGAACACTTTATGAGGCAGTAGTTTAGAACTAGTCTACAAAAACTTTAGAAAATGCCTACAGTTCTTCAAGAACCATGGAAAAAAGTACGACATCAAACCAGATCCGTCAAACTTCACTCAAGTCATCCGTTGATTGCCTCAAGCAGCTGCCTGGATCGGCCCATAGGATCTGAAGCCACGACCCCTCCCACGATTTCCTCCCCTGCCACGGCCTCGACCTACAAAAGCCAATAAACAGCAATTTAGACATAGTACCTTACTTCTTTCCTCCTCTTGGTTCCCTCTCAATCGCTTCTAGCCCCAGAAAGAGTTCATAATAAATTAAAGTTGACATTGCATTTCAATTAATTCCACCAACAAAAGCAACCAATAGCAGCTTAGACATAGCAAATAGTTTAGCATTGGCACGAGCTTTCAGCCAAGAAAATTAATAGCTTGTCTTGCCAATCCACTCAGCAAGACCATAAAATTTTATTAGTAGCCAATTCATACATGCATCGACACACAAATAAAAGGCTGGGAGCAAGGGTAAGACAACAAACCACGGCCTTGAAAAGGTGCATCTTCGATATATCCACCATCTTGCTGCATTTCAACAGGAAATTCATTGTACCCACCCCTTCCACGACCACGGAAGCCACGTCCTCTTCCTCTACCCCTGCCCCTAACATTTCCCCTATTGCGATCCCAACCTCCATCATTATAATCATTTGAAATAAAACCATTCGCTGAAAGAGAAAAGGGTCACAGCCTCAAAAGTAGTTCTAATATTTCAAAACTCAACATGATACAAAGATTGAACCCAATATTAAAGAGGTTTAAAAAATGTTATACCTCTGGCCCTTCCCCTTCCTCTGCCAACACGACCCCGAACACGTCCATTAGGTGAAGCCTCTGCTGAAAACAAAAGTTAGAATTATACATAATATAAAAAACTTCATGAGCATAAAATCAATTGTCATGTGTTCCTACTACCTCCTTCATAATCAAAATCAACAGACGGCTTCACTTGGTCTGCTGGCAATGGAGGCTGATACCTGAAGGCACAACAAATAATAAGTTTAGTGAATCCTAATAGTCCACAAGAACACAAGCTCTGTAATTTCTCAAAACCAGCTGAACTGATACAATCAGCAAATATATCGAGCCATTTGGGAAAGCGGAAAAGAAGTGTTTTTACGGTTTACGAGGTAAATATGTAAAGGAGATTATCTCGATTTATGGAAAAACGACATGCATTTGGGGAGGTCAAACACTATCCCAAACAGGCACATCATCTTAATCAATCAACAAGACCAAAACTTCTGTTGTCTTCACTGCTTGAGTTATGATTTTAAAATTTTTAACTGTTAGTTAACATATATCATTCAAAATTATCATAGTTGTCTACTACAGTTGAAATCAATTCAATCCAAACTTTATTCATCACATTCAGTGAGTAAAAGTAAGAATCATGGTTATCAGAATTGTGTAATTCATGATTTGAATCATACGATTTGATAAAAAAATGAGGAAAGATTTGACTCTTTAAGAATGGCACAGATCGGGCGATTGATTCCTGCGGTTCTGGAAGAAATGGGTCACCCACGCATCAAGTTAGTTCATATCAATGAAGTGCATTTTGGCAAACTGGTTTGGAATCACATTTGCACAAATTGAAACAAAGCTCCTCTCATATACTTAACTCGGTTTGTGTGAAATCATTCTCCCAACGGATTTCCAAATACACGAAATCGCATATTAGAAGAGGAAGATACAATAGCACTAGAGGTCAGTTACAATGTTACAAAAATAAAAAAAGATATCTGAGAGGAGAATATCATTTTTTGGTGTTATGAAATTAGAAAGGATAATGCGTACTTACCCCACAGAGGATGCATCAAGTTCTTTCTTGGAAAGGGTTATTGTAATCATTGACACATGCCTTGTTGTCTCCAAACTGCATGGTAGTCAGAAAAAAAGCAGCAAATGAGCACATGGCAACAGCAGCTGCCAGAATGATTGCGATGTTGCCCATTATGACAAGTAGTTTAAAATACAAATCAGAATTAGTATTACGGGAGCAAGCCTTCTTCTAGTGGCTCCCATGTATCAGTGATGTCAGTAGATCCAATTGCTGTATTTTGATGAAGACCTACAATTCTCCTCTGCACAGCCACAAAAATAAATAAATAAAAAAATTTCGATTCACAATTGTGTGCTTAGCAATGATAAAGCCAAACAAACCTTGATCAATTCTACAATTGTTACAGTTTTGTTGATAGCTCTCCCCATTGCCTTGAAAACGATTTCATTTGAACCCTTTTCCTGCAAACAAAGAAACAAAAACAATGAGGTTTGAAAGAATGTCAAAATTCATAAAATCTTAGAAACACAAACTTTATAAAAACACAGTGAGCTAGAGGAGACAGAAGGTAGTCCCTTGATTCCCTCCCCTCCAATATTTTGATATTCTTTTCAATCATGCAACAATGAACGAACTCACCATTGACAAGACATTTATGATAAATAGAGCAGAAGGAAACAACCTTCAAAAAGAATATACCTTCAGATTAATAATAGTTATATTTGTAATACTTAGTAGCATGAGGTAAAATTTACTTGACATAGATAAGGAAACTACACAATTCCAACTTTCTAAAACTACTTTGCATCTGAATTTTTCTCCCAAAGTAACAAACAAACAGGAGCAGCGGCATCTAAACAATTACACCAGGGTCGGTTCATAATATATGAAGGCTAAGCAACATCACAACTCCTCCCCAACCCCGCATCACGGGTACAAGGATTAGAGGTGAGAAGGAGAAAGTGATTGAGCCAGAATGAATTCTTACTCATTAAGGACTGCTCTCTACAATACGTGTACACACAGTACAGTGTGTAGAGTCTTGTACACGTGTCAAACCAAGTTTGGTTAAAGCTGTATCCTGCTACATAAACTAAACTATTCTCTAACAACCGGGGGCTAAAAACCTCCAAAATCAAGAGCTTCCACAAACCAAAGTTTTTCATATAGGAAGACTGCTGAACAGAGAACAAAGACCTCAATTTGAATTAGGGAATTATAATAGGCTTTGCTGAAGAATCATATTGAGAACTCGGAGTTATCGTTACTCGAAAAACTCCATGCGGTTAATCTCAGAGGTGCTACATTACTTCAAATAAATAAAGCTTCAGAAGCTCCCTCCCTAAAAGAGCTTACTCCAGACAACAATATAGATGGGGGGAAATCCAAATAACGAGCTTACGGAAGCTAGAAAAGGCAAGGAAACAAATACCTGAATCAAGCTCATGGCGTAGGTAATGTAGTTGCGCATCCTTCCCTGACTGGTAATCCGAATCTCATTTTCATCAATTGGCGTCTCTGCTCTTGGCTTTTCAACCTTCTGGTACCGATCCATCTAAACCAACATCACAAGTAAGACTCTGCTCAAAAGACGTCCGACAGGTTTTAAGATTCGATCTGAGGCTTACCGTGAATCTTAACGATAGATTTTGCTGCAGAATGAAAGAGCCCTCTTCTACGGCTTCGTGTCTTCTATTACGCCCTAATTTGTTCACCGTGACGCCTTTCACCTTTTATACCCCCATCTCCTTCCCAAACTGCCCTAACCACCTCCTTGATCTCTTCGATCAGTTGTTATCCAAAAATGGGTTAGGCCCAATCATTATTCTTCATATTGGGCCCCACGCCCGTTCTGGATTACATTTCCTTTACGAACTTATAATAAAATCTGTTTAGGGCCGAAAGGACTATTAACCAAGTTGCGAGGTGAGAATTCTTACCAGAGAATTCTAGACTGATCCACACTAGGCTTACAGGCCCAGAAAAATTTCTTCAGTACTAAAATATGACAAATGACAACACAACTGATTATGCAAACACCACTAGACGTTTGATAGAGTTGGCAAGGGCTACTACCAGCATTCTTCAGGGTGAGGGTTCGAATCTTGGGAAGTGACAGCCGTAATAATTAACGCAACCTCAAAGAGGTTGTCCCATCGGTACCTCGCTACCACCGTAAGGTCTCCTCGCGGGGGGTCCGGATTAGTCTGGGCGGGCAATGAACCCAAGATACCCCAGGATACCGGATGATTTATACAAAAAAAATGATTATGCAAACACGCATTGTCCGTAGGTTCAACTGGCGAAAGGATTGGGCTAGTACTCTCACCTAAAGGGAGAGGGTTCGATCATAGGGAGTGCCATTTTGTTGTGGCTCCAGTCGCGGCGCTTGGGGAGGCATCACCATAGCTTAGTGAAGCTGGGTAGACCTGCTTGTGTGGCCAGAACTAAAGGGCTTGTTTGACATGCTCTCGTGCCCGCAGGAACAGGCCCCAGTGAATAATGAGTTAGATGCATTGCCCTTGGATCGTGGGTGAGTCCAACCCCCTTCCTAATTAAAATTTGTTGAACGAAAAAAACTGATTATGCAAACAAAAAATTGATCCATTTTATAAAGTTAACTCAGTAATAATGGATCCGTTTGGTAAATCGGTGGAGAAGTACTTTTACCATTTACGAGGTAAATGTGTGAAAGAGATTATCTCGTTTTGCGGAAAAACACTGTTGAACATGCTTTTGGGGTGTTGAGAAGCTTTTCCAAACATCCCCAATAATAAAAAAAGTCCTATTAGGTAAAAAAAACCAGCAAACATTCAGCAGCGATAAGAGGTTATTAATTAATCAGATAAATTCATTGAGGATGAGACTTCAATATTATTAATTAATAATAATAAAATGGGTCCGTTTGGGAACGCGGTAGAAAAATACTTTTACACAATTCGAAATAAATATATGAAGGAAATTATCTCATTTTACAGAAAAACACTGTTGAACGTGCTTTTGGAGAGTAAATAAACTTTTCCAAACAAGCAAATTATCTAAAAACAAATTTGGTGCGATGTAATTTTGAAGACATTAATCATAGACAACAGAGATTAAAGGCACGCTCTAGACAGTAGTGCGGATTAAACTAATCAAATACGGGAAATAAAGGCTTCCATTTTTTTTTTTAAAGGAATAGGCCCTCAATGACTGGAGAATTCTGTCATATAAACTGTTTTCTTTCCTTGTTTTAGCTGCTTTGTTTCTTGGGATAGCAGTACCCATTTAAAAAATCATTGGAAGAATGCATTGTCTATAATGTATTTTGGCAGAATGTATTTATACTTGAATAAACGTTATATTCAGATCTAGAATACGTTTATTCTATCAAAAAAAGTTTCTTTTGCTTAAAATATATTTTGAAATATAAAATAAAATTAACAGGATTTTTTGGTTCAAAATGTATTTTGGGTGTTACCAAACATACCAATACATTTTCATTCTCAAATCTGTTATCTGCCAATCCCATTGTCACGTTTCTTATTTAATTAACTCCCACCCTACGTACGTGTTAGGCATTTTAGTGTTAGGGTGATTAACGATAGCTAACATCGCTTTCGTATGAAGCACAGCCCCCTGTTTTGTTCTGTCCTTTTGTATATTAACCAAAAAAATATATTATTGACTCCGTTTGGATAGCCTGTTGAGAAAACGGACACAGATTCTGAGGTAGTTTATGTAAGAGGAAAAGTGTCTCGGTAAACGCACCCGTTGTACCAATTATTGTTTGTTTCGCATAACTTGCTCAATTAGTTAACCTTATTAACAGATTCGTTCTATATAGGAGGTAGGGGAAGAAACCTGAATGACACGACATCGTATGAACGCCACGACCCCATACACACACACCACCACCACCACCTTTGACACTTGTCCTTCATTTATTTAGATATTACCAGCCTACCTCCCTAATTAATAATAGAGTTAATTTATTTTTATTATTAAATCATATATTGATGATATCATCCTAATTAATACTTTAAAATAATTTATTTAACTCAAAAAAAAAGTTGATTAGTTGGAGATATGAGTGTAGTGATTTATATTCTCATTCATGTTACCCAAATTAATCTGATCTCCACCCAATTTCGTGCCCCACGATACTTGATTTCCTGTAAATATTGCAGATCTCACGTTTGATAGGGAGTTAGTTGTATGTTGATCTTTTAAGACAGCAAAATCAAACTATGAGATTTTAAATCACCAATTTTTAACTAATTTTTAATCACCTTGAGTTATTTGTTTAACTTCTTTCAATAAAATTTTAGGTGAGTTAATTTTTAGACTCTTTAGAGAGCCAGGTACTCTATAGCTAGGCTTAGAAAACCCTTGAAAAGGTACTTACAAATCGTCCATCAATAATATCCTCATATCAGTATTGGGATTTGAAATGATAATCTTACATGTTGTAAGTCGATTATCTTCCAACCGGAGAAACCTTTATTGGCAAATTAGTTATATAACTTATGCATATTACATTTAGCACCAAGGGGATTAATGTAAGCATTGGAGCTTTGATGAAGTCAAGGGTGTGGCTGATGTGGATAGATATCTGCATAAATAAGTGTTGATGGTTGACCAAGAGGTATAGCGCATATAGACAATCGTGAACACCAGTCAAGCTGGAGAAGAAAGTTAATAATGTGAAACAGAATATATCATGTGTCACGAAATATATGGCTGGCTGGCTACCCATAGTAATATTATATATAATGGAGTTTTATTTTGATGGTGGAAAAATGACTTTTAAAGGAGGCCACTCTTTCAAAGTCAAAGCAGCCGAGATCTCATCTTTTGAGCTGGAATCCAAGAATCAGTGTGTAAGGCAGAAGCTTTTTCGCAGTTGAGAAGAAGCTAAGCAATAAATCTGATGAGTTGGAAACAAAAAGCTTCGAAAGTCCACAACTGATCTTTCTACCGATCGATCACGAGCTTCGCCCAATAGAAAACCTAACCCTAGCTAACTAACCCCAAAAAATCATGCATTGATGAGAGACTCCCAACTAAATAATGACATTGCCAACTTGATTCATCACTTTATAAATGCCCCCAGTTTTCTTATATTTAGAACGGCGACTCAATATATAGCTTTGATTGGAAGGATTAGTTCACCAAAAAAAAAAAATCAAAGAAAACGGCAGATATAGACATCATCTCTATGTTAACCACTAAAAAAAGGAGGGGAAGCAGAAAATAAAAGGTGACGATGTATTAATGTTCGTGGGCACCCCAATACCTGAGACTTCAAACTGGATCTATTTATTTAAAATAAAAATATTGCGGGCTTTTGGATGAGAAAAATATCCCCAAGCTGGGGGGAATGTATATATAGCAGACAAAGTTACAAGATGATAATAAAGGCAAGTAGTGAAAACGATTCTTCAGACAAGTGGGAAGAATGGGGGTAGGACCGTAGGGCTCAAATGTGTTACTCTAAGCCGTTCAAAGTTGAAACAAAAGGAAAAAAAGCAAAACCAACGCAACATTAGTCTGCGGCCATAAGTATACTAGAATATATTTAATCACCAACGTACATCTTGAGTGAACATGGAATTTGCAGCCCCATGTTTCAAGAACACCCTTTTATATAATATGATGCAAAAAGTTCTCATCTATATATATATATATGTATGTATGAATCACAAGTGTGCAAAGCGTGGTATATATGAAGTTGCGGCAACTTGCAGAGAATTAAGCCTTCAATTATTCTATTCTCTGCAAGATTATATATATGCCCATCAACTCATCAGATATATGTACTACTGTACAAGGATCGATTCTTGTATGCCTGGAACCATAAAGCCGTCCTGTACGTTACGTTGTTTATATAAGTGCAAGCCAGGAATTTAAACTATATATATCCATAAAGCACACAAAAAGAATCAGATTACCGAATGGCGAATGGCGCCTTCTCTACTAGTCTGCTGCATTAAATTATGTTATCAGATTCGGATAAGTAAAAACACCTGAGACAACAGTTGATTTAATAAATCACAGGAAGATGTTATGTATTATTATCTTTATACATACTCCCATAAAACAACAAATTAGGATTTGGAATGTATCGTGCAGTGAGTTATAATAATGAGTGGGAGGAACTAGAGGAGGGTGGTGTTATCCTGAAGCATCAAGCTGATTATGGAGTGAAAAGGCATTATCATTAAGGAAAATGTCAAAAGAAGAAGTGACCAATGGGAGGAGTGGGAATGGGCAAGCAAAGGGAAAATTCAAACAGGTCAAATTAAAACTGAATCAGAGCTGACTCATACCGCACATATCGAACCTTCGTATGCGACACAGTACAGTGACTTCCTCTTCTGGTCTTCTCCCCTATTAGTCTACCAGTTGTGATCACCCTTTCTTTCTTTCTTTTTTTTTTTAATTCTCTGTGCACTTGTTACCATCCAATCAATGTTCTATTCCTCAACTCCTTATTGGCTCTCCACAATTAAATCATGTCCCCGCCGTGGACCCAGCAATAGAATGTGTTTGTGTGTGTCTATTGATTTCCAGAAAGTTTTGTGAGTAATATATGCAACTCTAAAAGTTATCAATGCTTACTTTATCAATTTTATGGATCATCGTATTTCTTCTCCTCCAAAGCATCGTATTAACAGGGACAAATTGGGGGAAAAATTAATTTAGCCTGAAGTGAATGAGTTACAATTAACTGTTATTTCCCATTCTTGATGATGTAATTGAAAGTAATTTGTATTTTAAGTCGAAATGAGTGTATATACATACTTTTTTTATCTTATTATAAGATGAAGAAACAGGATTTTTTGTATCCCATTTCTAAATTCCATTCTTTAATTTTCTTAGAAATTGTAAAATTTTACTCTTTATCATTGTGCATATTTATGCATCTTCTCTTTTCTTATTTATAAGATGAAGAAAATGATTTTGTATCCCATTTCTAAATCACACCATTAAACTTTCCTCGTAATTATTGGTGTTTACTATTTATTTATTATTGGGCATGTTGTATGTATTGAATATATAAGGGTGCAATTAAAAAATTAAAAGTGACTTGTCATTTAATTGATAATGTTAAGAAAAAGCTGCCACGTGTGAATGCGGATTGGGTGGAGCTGAGGTGGACCCACAGGGGAATGATGACATGGACAACATGTATCATTGCGTTCACTGTAGCATTCCCAGGGTCGGACCTGGTTTCCCCAGGATCCGATTGCCCCAGGATTTTGATTATTGTCTGCGCAAGAGCCACGTGTTTGTGGGGTCCAACTGACTCCTCTCGTCGTGGCATCGCCTGTATCTTGTGGCAGACGGCAACCTCTTATTACACCAACCCATGAATCGGTTGAGAGCAGATATAAGCCTTTTTAAATAAATCACTGTGTATTTGTTTTTTTTTTTGTGTACGTAATTTAAAATGATTTAATTTGATTCCAATATTATTTGGCTGCGTTTAAGCTAAACTTTTAATCAGTGTCATTGCAAATTCAACCACTGTGGCTATTACTAAAGTTAATGGCACAATAACACATTAAGTGATTGGTGAATTATTATACAATAAAATTAGTTTAATGATATTTATTTGAATGTAGATAATTTTGGAAAAGAAAACCCAGAATTAACACGTTTTTAACGAGTTTGACTAATTTTACCTAGTCACTTTATGTTTGAAGAAATGCATGCACCTTTTATTGAAATGACGGAAAACACCATACAAATATTAATTTTCCTTAAACATCCAAGAGTTCAGCAAGACATTATCTCACTTCATCGTTGAGTCTGGAAATATCCGTAGTTAGATCTAAGCTTTGAACTCCTATAACACACTTTTAACCGTATTTTTCAGCAAATCGAGATGATTTCATTCACGTATTTACCTCGTAAACCATAAAACACTTCCCCACCGCTTTCCTAAATGAGCCGAATAACACCGAATCGATATATTCAATGTCTTACACTCCAGAGTGAAGTTCGTTGAATTGGATTTAGATTTGAACTATTTTTCCACACCTCAATTGATTCATTTTAAAGAAATAATGCTGGCTACTTGAGCCAATGAAATTCAAAATTATTGATTTTTTTTTACAACGTATCATTGTATTGCAGTTATATTGTTGCAGAAGGATCATATATCCTTCCTTATTGTAAAGAAAATATAATTATTACGGAGGATTTCTTCTTCTTTCTTTTTAATTTGCCGACAATAATTACAAAGAATTTAAGAAGATGATGAAGAAGCAAACAAAAAGGGTTAGGATGAAGATGAAGGTGATCCCACCCCCTTCATTAACACACACAAATATCATATCCCTCAAATCCTCAAGATCGCTGGCACCCTCATGGGGCCCAATGCTAGCTTTCTCCGTGCGTGGTCCATCCTGAGTCATACATCACATAAGACTGAAATTAATTTAAATATGAAAGCTAATAATAATAATAATAACTTTCACTCAAAATAATAATAATAATAAAATATTTAAACGCCCCCCAACAATTAACATTTTTCTTCCTTAAAAAAATCTGGCGAAACGGCAATAAACATTAAATTATTTAAGCCATTAACATCACACCTATAGACTGGCGTTTCAAGACTTGTCCTTGTGCGATACGAAACACTTCTTCGCATTTTATAGCAAAAAGATAAAAGCCGAAACTGCCTAACACTTCTTCGCTTGCCTTCTCGACTTAGCCGTTGCTCACGAAAACCACCCTAACACCAAACTCTCCCTCCCTCCTCTCACACTCCCATGTACTCCATTTCTCTGTAAGCTTCTTTCCGCTCTTCCCTTAACCATAAGTCGCTATGGTGTGCGTCTGTGGCAACCGCCCATCTCCTTCACCTTCGCTTCTCTACCAACCGCCGCCGCCACATTAATTGGCTTCACACTCTTCAGTTCCTCTGCCCCAATCGGAACATCCGTACACGTCAGAATGATCGATTCCGTTCTTCTGGCGCTCTTCTTGCCCTGCCTCGGCATGAGCGCCGTCTTCATGGTCTACATGTGCCTTCTCTGGTACGCCACTACCCACCGCCCCCAAGTCGCGCTGCCGTCCAAGCCCGCGCCGGAGAAGGGCCTGTCGGCGTCGGAGCTGGAGAAGATGCCCAAAGTCACCGGAAGGGAACTGGTGATGGGGAGTGAATGCGCCGTTTGCCTCGACGAGATCGAGAACGAGCAGCCCGCTCGACTGGTGCCAGGTTGCAACCACGGGTTCCATGTGGAATGCGCCGATGCCTGGCTTTCCAAGCACCCTCTGTGCCCTGTTTGCAGAGCCAAGCTGGATCCTCAGCTTCTTAATCCCTGTGAGAATCCCTGTTAATTAGCCCACCCTCGCCGCTGGCCGTCGCCGTTTAGGGTAATTTCAACCATAAAGCAGAATGAAACCAGCCGGTTTCTGTTAATTAGCTCTCTTCGTTGTGTAGAATTAGAACTGTAAGCGATGTGTGTTTTGGTTTTCTGGAGGAATGTAGCCGTGAGAAATTCATGTCTGTTTGATTGTGACATTGATTTGCCGATTATGGGTGCGGCGGCGGGAAGATCCTTGGTCTTATAGATTGGTTGTAGATGTTTTCAGAGTTTTAAATTTCCATTTATTGATGAATTTAGAAGGTTACGAGCTCATGAATAGGGTGATGTTGTTGTTGGAAGCACAGAAATAGCTCTAGATCTTTGAAAGTGTTCCAGAACTTTCATGTCTGAAATGGAAGATGAAAATTGAAGTTTGGGGGGGGGTGACCGGTAGAGAGAGAGAGAGAGAGCGGGGTATTCACGCGAAGGGATGTAAATGTGAAGTTGTGGTTTCGTTGAAGGCAAGTGGAGGGAAAGACTGGCTCTACTATTTTGTGTGCTTTCCCATGAGAAGAGGCAGAGGCAGATTCTGATTTGATTTTTACTTGAAAGCACCAACTTGATGCCAGCTGCTATATTTCCCTTTTACCTTCACCCATCATTCAATTCATTTCCTTCTCTTCATAAATATATTTCCCACACAACCATACGTAAAATTTATAAAAAGAAGAATGCTACCATATTCATACCTCCCCATTAACAATAACGTACACTCACTGTACATACGAGTACCTGGGAGGGTCTGGTGATCTTTTTTAGAAGTATGTGTATCTGTGTAGCTGGGCAAATTGTGGAACATCGCTATTGTTGATTAATGATGACAGAAGAACATTTGTACATGGGTACAAGGCCGGAGTCTAATCATAATGAAATGAGTATATCAATGAATTGGTGGCGATGATTGAGGTTATGATTTGGGGTTTTCTGGGTTAACGTGGGGAAGCTCATTCATTGCGTGCAGGTGAGCTATTTGACTGATGGGAACATCAGCCACCTCCGTGGCTGTCTTAGAGACGGAATGTCTATTTCATCCTTTTTATATGTATATTTATATTTTGTGTCGCATAAAGCCTAAAAGAATACCATTTGTGATAGTAGAGTATGCGATATATCTTAGAAATTCTATATGCCATGTATATGAGCATCACCCACACAATGCAAGGAAGTCACGCGCCTGTACATTGTCCAACTCCTAACCTCATACACTTTAAGAAAACTAAAGAGAGATGCTCGATGTCACGAGGTAAGGATGCCTCGACAACCTTACATGTTTACTATTTTGAGGCCACAAACGTTATCTGAATGACAGATTTAACATACAATACGAACCATGTTAAGAACTCAATCTTGTATCAAAGATGAGGGGTAATATAGTCTATTCCAATAGCATTATCGCTAACCCCCTTAAAGTCTTCAGAGGGGGAAACATCAATCACCAGGCTGCGTTATGTGAATAGACCCGCCCACCTGACGTTGTTTTGGGTGTGTGGGAATGATTAATTATATTAATTAATTAATGAATGGAGATTTGATTTAAGGTTGGTTATGGCAAACGCTCACCAGTCCCACTTCTCCCTAATCAATTAATTAATTAATCACATCCTCAATTAAACACGAAACAGATGTCAAAGACCTCAAATCAAACACCCCCACCCCATCACACCCCTCGCCAACGTTGCTTTCTTCTTTACCAGATTGCTCACCAGATATGCTGCCACGTGGCGGGAGAAATTATTTTCTGTTGTGCCCGTGCTTATCCTCACTCACTCCACATCATACACCTTATATAACCAAGCCTTCCCAAACTCTGGTATTGAAAAAGGAAAGGAAGGGAAATCTACAATCAAATTTTAAATAGGAGAATTAATGAATGTGAGGTCCCAAAAATTCATAGAATTACCATAAGCTGTTGAGGTTGTTAATGAAGGTTGGTAAGATTGTTCATGACAAACCCATCAACTACTCCGATCCTAGTATCTTATGATAATTTTATAAATATATATGACATTTTATTCATTAATCCTTCATTTAAAATCTGACTGCAAATTTCACTTCAAATACAACACATTAGAGTTGTTGCTTCACGTCCTCATCTTATCTGAAACGCCACTGTCAATTTTAAGGTTTTTTTAAGTAAAAAAAAAAAAGCATCCACGACACTGTACCCACAGAGGATGCTTCCAAGGTCCGCAACATTTAATTAATTAGATGCTGCATCTTTCTTTACTCTGTTATCCCTTCACTCTCTTTGAAAATCCATATCTATACTTATCATCACCAATCAACAACATATATACAAACATCACCTTTTCAATTCTCACATTTTCACAACTCTCATCAGAACATATATGAATGTTCAGAGAAAA
>JANTPZ010083464.1:0-24555 GCA_025593235.1 Vachellia pachyceras | reverse complement strand
ACTTATAGATTATCTATTATCCAACATTATTTACCGTTTCAAAATATTCATCCTAACAAAATATCAAAATATATATGGTAAGAGAACATTTTGTGTTTCCTTCTCACTTTTTATTTTTTCCCTTCAAACACAAAAATGTTCTCCTCCATGTATTCTACAAATGGGACAAGAGCAATCAACATGCAACAAGTATAGAAGAAGGTTAGGTGGGATAATATCAACTTGTATTCTTCTAGGGCGTATATAGATTTATATTTCTACTTACATTATAATTGACTGTGTTGTCTTCATTCATTTTAGCATCCCCTATTTTTCTCGGACGTATATATGCCTTCCATTGATGAAGAAAATCATAATTCTTTAAAATGTAGTTCATACTTCGTAGCTTCTATTATTTATATCACATTCTAATTCAACAACTTCACTTTCATCATAATAAATTTTGTAAAAAAAAAATATAAAATAAAAATAAAACTGACCGGGTCAACCCACCCAACCGGGCGGGTTGACCGGTTTGCACCCGGGTTGGTCGGGTCAACCCCGGGTTGACCAAATTGGCCCCAACCCGAGGTCAAAAACCAAACCGGACCAGTGGCCGATTTCCGGTCCGGTCCAGTTTTCATTACTATGGTCTTAAGTTGCCCTGATGCAGCATCATCCATATTATAGGTTCATAATCAGAATCCATAACAATCACTATTTCACATTAACTTGGGGGGTAAGGGTGAGTTATTATGTAGTTTTTAAGGAATTAAAGACTCTTGATAATTTTTTCTACCACTTTTTTGATAAACCGTAGGATACAAAAATAGGTTTAACCCAAAGGAAAATGAAAAAAAAAATCAAATTCACTTCATTAATTTTCTCTCTCCATATGATGTGAAACCATGGAAGGATTAACAACACAGCATGTCTAATATAACTATTGTGGATTCATCTCTACTACCAAAAGTGTTCAAACTAATTAGTAATATGCAATATAATACTCAAAGAGTTAAGATCGAGGCTCTTCAATGTGGTTTCTGCTCAAGGGTGGGTACAAGGCTTTCACTAAAATTGAAAATACCATGGAACCATTTGCCCATATATAGTAGCCGTACTATATTCAACAGAAGTAGGATTGAAAACAGATAGAGAATATTTGTATGCTTACCATCCTCAGCATCTTGTCTTGGCTTTACAGTACCAAGGCAGACTATTTCATTCCTCCAAACAGTCAAAGGACGCAATGGGCGTCCAACAGGACCTATAGCATATCTCTTAGTCGTCGAGTTCCATTTTTCCCTTGGTAAATCTCCTTTATACTCACTCCTCCATCACCCACAACTCAATAACATATGTTGCAGAACAGAGAGAAAGATTAGCAAGTCTGTTCTCAAACAAAGTAAGCCTAGTTGAAACAGAGCGTGAAGGAGGCTTTGACATCAACGTGAACACTTCCATTGGTAGATCAAATGATATTATCATGTAATAAGGAATTACCGCAAGCCAATACATAACTCCATTGGCAGTGACAGCTTCAAAACCAGAGCTTCTAGTAAGGCGCACGGTCGGTAAATTTTCAAGTCAGACTTCCTTCCATGACCCCAAGCCTAATGAATACACTTCCACCTCATTAACCAACAGATACTGGGCAATGTGAATTTTCACTATTTTGAAATCGTTAACGACTGAGTAGAACACAAATCCCCAGAGGCAATCACCCTTGAAATTGTTAATAGATCTGGGCGTCTGCCTGATCTCTCTATTGGCAAGATTACACCGTAGAAGGTAAGGAGGAGAACTAACATCATCAACCATTTTAAAACAGAGTAAGCCATTGCTGGAACCAATAATCCTAGCCCCAATAATCGGCCACAGGTACGTCTTTTAGTCTATACCTTCGCATGTCGCAGTGGAGCTAATATAACGCAAAGGGATTGTTAACATTGGCATAACTGGGCCATAGAAGGAAAGGGCTTTGATTATTGGAGTGGTGGAGGTGAGCTTCGATAAATGAAAGGCTTTTGATGATATTTTTTCTAAGCTTGCACACATTGAAATCGTAAGAGGCATCTTACAGAAGGCGTTTGAGGATGTAGGTGGTGATGGACCGAAAATGTGGCGGATAAATGCTTTAACCGTAAAAATACTGTTAAACCGATATTTGAACTTTTGGGAAGAGGTAATAAACATGATGGATATCTTCAGAAAGAAATGGCTTGTCGCCCTCCAGAGCCTGCGTGCACGTGTGTTTTTTTCTGCCGCGTGCACGTGTGTTGATTACTCTTTTTATAATAATATACTCTTTTTTAACATTTTACAAGTAATAATTATCCAAACATACAAAACAAATTATTTGTTAATATTAATTAAAAATAATAAATATGTAAAAGATATTATTTTTTTAATGATTATTATGGAACATTATTTCTCTCATTATCTTTGAAAATTATATATGTTGTACAAAAAGTTTAATCTCATCAAAATTAAAGCATACTTTAATATTTATAAATCACTTACAAATATATTTATGTATTATCTAATAATATAATTATCATATTATATTAAGGGCCAAATTTTAAATAATGACTTGATGGACTATGAATGAATTAGGCTATATTATCATAATCCAACCCATCATTTTAAATTGGCATAAATCTTGAGACCTTGATCATCTCTGTTTTGTCCCCACTATTTGCCAATTGCCATTGAGAACCGAAGTGGCTCAAATTCCACACTCATCCAACTTCGGACAAACACTTTTTTATATTATTTTTAAATATTTACAATTATTAGTAATTTTAGTATTTTTCTTAAAATTATCAAATTATATGTAAAGGTAAGTTTTTTGCAGAAAGACGCAGAGAGGAGAGAGGAATTAAAAATCTGATCTTTGACCAAGAACAGAAAAATATCTGATCGAAAAGTAGCCGGATATCAAATACCATAGAATGGGAGAGAGAAATTAGAGACTAACTCTAAGAAACCCGAATGAGAGGAAGGATTGCAAAATCGGAAATCCTGGTTCGCAGAGCTTGCAGTAGCCTTTGTGAAAGGGTTCGTGACTGGACGATCCTTGCCTGGAAAGGTCAGTGTTTCTGCGCAGTCTTGAGTACTTTTCAAAATTGCGAATTGCTTAGGGTACTGGGAAGTGGTCTGAATTTTTTTCTCTGGGTATTGTTTCTTTACCTTCCTGGAGTGCTTTAGTTGTAACTTAATAATAGTATAATTCTTTGGGGCTCGCTGTGTTGTTCCTCTCGTTGCATGCCATTCTGATTCTTATATAATCAAGGTTAGGTTTTGCTGACAGTATGTGAATTTCAGTTGTTTAGAAGTGTTCGTCAATTTCTTTGCCACTGACAATATTTGGATTAATAATAATAGCATTTTCTTCATTGTGCTCGATCTTTACGTTAATCAAGCAACTCTCGAGATCAGAACACTAAGCCATACGAACTTCTTAACCTTTCTCCTTCTTTACTCCTTTTAGCTTCTATCTTTTTCAGACGCATAAGTTTCGAGGCTATGGATCCGAATCTTGCTAAAGAATACCTCACGACAAGTTGTTCTGTTTTTTTATTTTTAACATAGAGGTGCCTTCTTTGAACCATGGAAGCCGCCATATGATTCATCGTAATTTGAGCTTAATTCCAGGGATAATTGTGTTCCACTGTTTTTCCTTCCTTATTTACTTTTACTTCCCTTTTATCATTTTTAATTTTTGTGAGGTTGTGAAACAGCTGCTGCGTCTCTTGTCATGTATATCTTGTGATTGTTATGCACTGTATTTGAACAATTTTTGTGGTCTTAGTAATTGTCTACTCAAATGCTTATTTTTTTTCTATACTTTTATTTTCCAGATAGCTAGCAGACAATTCTGTGCAAATGGCTGACCATCGAAGTGGAAGTGCCCAACCTCCCAATGGAAAGGCCAGTACAGCAGGAAGTGCTTATTCTATTGATATAAATACATTTCAATTGCGATTGAAATCTTTTTATTCTCATTGGGAAGAAAACAAAACCAATCTATGGGGTTTTTCTGATTCAATTGCGATAGCATGTCCTCCAGCTTCAGATGATCTCCGATACTTAAAATCTACTGCTCTGAATTTATGGCTTCTTGGTTTTGAGTTCCCAGATACGATTATGGTCTTCATGAAGAAGCAGATTCACTTGTTATGCAGCCAAAAGAAGGCCTCAATTCTTGAGGCCATAAAGAAACCTTCCAAAGAGGCTGTTGGTGCAGATGTTGTTATGCATATCAAGGCAAAAAATGATGATGGGGTTGCTCAAATGGATGCCATATTCCGTGCTATCCATTCTCATTCAAAGGTAGATGGTTCTGATGTTCCCACTGTTGGATACATATCAAGAGAAGCTCCTGAAGGGAAACTCTTAGAAACATGGGATGATAAGCTGAAAAATACAAATTTTCAACTTGTGGACGTGGGTAATGGGTTATCTAGTTTGTTTGCTGTTAAGAACAATGAGGAGCTAATATCAGTTAAGAGAGCAACATACCTGACAACGAGTGTGATGAAAAACTTTGTTGTTCCAAAGCTGGAGGGTGTAATTGATGACGAGAAGAAAGTTTCTCATTCTGCATTGATGGAGGAGACTGAGAAAGTTATACTGGAACCTTCAAAAGTCAATTGTAAACTTAAGGCAGATAATGTTGATATTTGCTATCCCCCAATTTTTCAGAGTGGTGGAGTGTTTGATCTCAGACCTAGTGCTGTCAGCAATGATGAGTTACTTCACTATGACTCTGCTAGTGTGATTATTTGTGCCGTTGGAGCTCGATATAAAAGCTACTGCTCAAACATAGCTAGGACCTTCTTGATTGATGCAGAGCCCCTTCAGAGTAAGGCTTATGAGGTTCTTCTAAAGGCCCATGAAGCTGCCATCGGCTCCTTGAAGCCAGGGAACAAGGTTAATGCTGCATACCTGGCTGCACTTTCTGTTGTAGAAAAGGATGCCCCTGAGTTGGTTTCTAATTTGACAAAATCTGCTGGGACAAGCATTGGCATAGAGTTTCGTGAGTCAGGTTTGAATCTTAATGCTAAAAATGAGCAGATAGTAAAAGAAGGCATGGTCTTTAACGTTACACTTGGATTTCAGAACTTGCAGAGTGAGAGCAGCAAGTCAAAGAGCCAGAACTTCTCTATGCTTATTGCTGACACAGTCATAATCAACAAAGATAAGACTGAAGTTGTTACTTCTCTGAGCTCTAAAGCTCTTAAGGATGTGGCCTATTCATTTAATGAGGAGGAGGAGGAAGAGCCACCGGCCAAAAAGACCAAGGCCAATGGCACTGAGCCTGTCATGTCTAAGACTACTCTAAGGTCAGACAATCATATGTCAAAGGAGGAGCTCCGAAGGCAGCATCAAGCAGAACTTGCTCGACAGAAAAATGAAGAAACTGCAAGGCGGCTTGCCGGAGGAGGAGGTGAGACAGGAGACAATCGTGATTGTGTGAGGACTTCAACTGACCTGGTTGCCTTAGAGTTTGATCAACCTTTGAGAGAACTTGGCTTTCCCGGGGTTCCTCACAAGTCCTCTGTATTTATTGTTCCTACTTCAGCATGTCTTGTTGAATTGATTGAAACGCCATTCCTTGTTGTTACACTAAGTGAGATTGAGATTGTGAATTTAGAGAGAGTTGGTCTTGCGCAGAAGAACTTTGACGTGACAGTAGTATTTAAAGACTTCAAGCGGGATGTCCTCAGGATTGATTCCATTCCTTCCACTTCACTTGACGGCATCAAGGAATGGTTTGACACAACGGATATTAAGTATTACGAGAGTAGGCTAAATCTGAATTGGCGTCAGATACTCAAGACAATCACTGATGACCCGCAGGGCTTTATAGAAGGCGGGGGTTGGGAGTTTTTGAATTTGGAAGCTACTGATTCAGAATCAGAAAAGTCAGAGGAGTCAGACAAAGGTTATGAGCCATCGGATGTTGAACCCGAGTCTGATTCAGAAGATGATGATTCTGATAGTGAATCTCTAGTCGAGTCAGAAGATGAGGAGGAGGAGGATTCTGAGGATGAGAAGGGAAAGACGTGGGAGGAGTTGGAGAGGGAAGCCAGCAATGCAGATAGGGAGAAAGGGGATGAGTCTGACAGCGAAGAAGAGAGGAAAAGAAGGAAGATGAAAGCGCTTGGGAAGTCACGAGCAAGTCTGGGTAGAAGCATGACAAAGAGAACCAAGCTAAGGTAGGCTGTAATATTTGTACTTAATTTCTGGTCTGTTTGTAGTTTAGTGCAGTGTCTCCCACGCCATCGCTGCCTTCCTTGGGTGCTCAAGCTTGGAGTTGCTATATCACTGTAAATAAAGCTTTCCTTTTCATTGTAAATATCTGTTGGCACTAGGTTCATCCTTGAATGCAACTTTCTTGATCAAGAATCTCGTTTGGAAGTTTGGAATTTGAAAATATCTTTTATAGAATTCGAGATAAAACTTAGTTTTTAGAGAATAATTTTTACGGATTTCAAGGCAAAACCTATGTTTTGAACGGCGATTGTGAGCTCGTTTAGAAGTCCGTTTAAGAATAACTTTTATAGAGTTCGAAGCAAAATCTATGCTTTAGAGAATAGCTTTTACGGATTTTTGAAGTAAAATTTAGATTTTGAATAATGATTGTGTTTGGGAAATTATTGGCTTTTACGGAGTTCGAGGAAAAAAGTAATCAGGAAAGTGGAATGAATAAAAGACCAAATTAAAAACGTGAGGAACTAAGAAGACCTGATTAAAGAATAAAAGAAAAAAAGTTTGGGGATTTAATTCCAAACTAGATGGAAGTATAAGGACCTCTAGGTTAATTTTCTCCATAAAAAAATACATTTAATGTCCTATTCATGTATCAATATATATATATATATACACCACTCAATAATTTAGATCCTGTTCCCAATTAGGTGATATTAAAAAAATTAGGTAAAAACCTTGTTTATTAAAATAAAAATAGTATACCTGGGATTTTGTTTTAAATTGTAGTGCTTAATGTTGCTTTTCATATATTGATACACTTCCAAATATAACTTATAAGGGTAGTTGATGACTTACTACTAAATTTGTTTTCTTAAAAATTACTAGTAGTTGTAGCCGAGATGAACTAATAATGACTATGTTTTGTAAATTTGATCACTTACTATTTCATCATATGAAAATATGAAAGATTCGTAGATAAGAAACAAAAAGAGTAAATAGAGAAGCACGAAGCATAATCATTTCATTCTTTATCATACATGATAAACAAAAAAGCAAGTGTTGGCAAAAAAAAACAAAAAAGCAAGTAAAAGAGAAATGATACAAGTTGGAAAGGAAAACAACAGGAAACTGACAGAGAAAGAGACTAAGAACAGAGAAGCCAATGCTTCAAACAGAGAAAATGGAAAAGTACTCTATGTCAGGGCTTGTTTGAAAACCCATTCTAAAATTTAGGTTTAATTTCAAAACCTAGGTTTTGACTCAAAATCTAGGTTTTGTAAGTACAAAATTTTTTCTAAAAAGCTATTTTGGTTACAAAACCTCAGTTTGAAATCTAGGTTTTCTCTTTCCTACTTTTTCCTCTTTCTCCTTTCCTACATTTTTCCTTCTGTCTTTCCCCTTTCCTACTTTTTCCCTTCTTTCTCTTTCCTCTTTCCTACTTTTTCTTTCTTCTCTTTCCTCTTTTCTATCCACTTTTTTGCATCGGAATCTGTAAAAGCTAATAACTTTCCAAACATAAATCACTTTTCAAAACATAGGTTTTGCCTCGAAATTTGTAAAAGCTATTTTTCAAAATATATTCTCAAAAATCTAGGTTTTGCCTTGAAATATATAAAAGCTATTCTAAAAAGAGTTTCCAACCAATCCAACTTATTCTATCAAGAAGTCAGTCATGACTTGTGTACACTTCCAGTTATATAAACGTGTTGGCCAACTATCAATTAACTAACCAAATTGCAATATTATATTAACTACATAGTAACAACGTAATTGATTATGTAACAAACTAACAAAATATAACAAATGTTTAACCAGTATCCAATTTACAAGCTGTCACCCCCCCCCCCACAAGCTGGAGCATGTGTATTAATCATGCCAAGGAGCATGTATATTAATCATACCAAGCTTGGATAACAGAAAATAAAAGGGAACAGAGGAAAGTGCTTTTGTGAAAATGTCGGTTAGCTGGTCAAGTGAACGTAGAGGGAGGAGACGAATAACCCCATCTTGAATTTTATCATAAACCAAATGGCAATCTAATTCTATATGTTTGGTTCGTTCATGAAAGGTAGGATTAGAGGCAATTTGGAGGCTTGGTGGATATGAACTTGATAAAGTTTGGGAGGGTAAATTCATCAGATCTGTAGTGCCATTAAGTAAAATTAGCTAATTCACCCAAGTGAAATCAGGATAGTTCCTTGCCTCATCAAAGCTCAAAATATCTGGAGGAGGTTGAACCACCTTATCTCCTTTCTGGGTTCATGAAGAATGCCAACAACCTTCTATCACACTGGCTATTCACCACTACCCTATGGCGACTGCTCTTGTACTTCCCATTGGTTAATGCCTACACAATCCAGAGATTGAAATTCCTAACAATAAGTTGAATGCTAATAGTGTATAGAGAATAGATTTGTGGAAAAGGACATGTATATGTACCATGAAGGTATCACCAATGTTGATGACAAATGAATTAGTATGAGTTAATAGTGAACCATTTGTAGCCTTAGAAAACTTCGAGTCCACCAACATGGTCTTGGTGAAGTATGGTAAGTGAGTTTGGGTCGCGATGTGGTCCAGTGGCTAGGACTTCAGTAGGAACTTGGCAGTAAGGGTAGTAGTTACACTTAAATGTAGGAATATTGGAATATTTATGAAATGGTTCATTCATCTAATAAAAAAGTTTTGAAGTATATGAATTGATTACCAAAGTGTATTATTTGCATTTAAGTGTTTGTTTATTTATTTAATGAATGGTCATGAATACATGTTTAATATGAGATGCATTCATGTACATAGATGTAGAAATATTGGAATGTTTATGAAATTGTTCATTCATCTAATAAAAAAGTTTTCATGTATATGAACTGATTACTAAACTGCTTGAATGGTTTTTTTTATTTAATGCAATCCAACGATATTCATGGTGATCAACAAAATGACAAAGCATAGCAAGTTTGTTCTCATACACAGTAAGATTTGCATGGTCAGGAGAGTATTTAGGTAGAATTGGTAACAAATTAAAACCTTCTTCTGTTATGTCAGATGAAACTATTAAATAACAATCCGAGTCAAACGGCTCATAAACAAGCCAGAAGATTGTTCCATTAACAGCAATAGGTTTGGAACTGAATGATACTCCCTCCAATATTCCGAATTCTACTTCCTTCCATGACCCTGTGCGTAATGAATGCACCTCCACTCGATCCACCTGGTCCACCCGTTGTGTCTCCACTACGTGATGCTCAGGATCAACATCATACTCATGCACAATATAATCATCAAGCACATAAATCTTCACAATTGGACTGAACCCAGATCCAAAATAGCGCCTACCCTGAGAATCATTCATAGTTTTGGACGCTTGTCTAACCTCTCTAATCGCTGGATTCCATAATAAAAGGGGAACGGACGAAGGATGTACATCATCATCAACAACGATTTCAACACAGAGCAAGGCATTGCTGTTATCGATGATGTTGACATTGATTGAGGCACCATTCGAAGGTGGGTTCTGAATTCTATACTTTCATGTCGCGATCAAGTAAATCTGAGTTCAGAGAATGCTTACGAAGCAAGTTACATCTCTGTACCAAGAGAAGAGAAGGGTTTTGTTGAATGGAATGGTGGAGATTGTCTTGGATGAAAGATGGGGTGTGGAAGAGATTTTTCCACTGCTTGCATACCGGATTAGGGATTTTACCGGAAGTCTCTTGAGAATGTTTCTGATGATTTCTTGGGGAAGATACAGTATGTGGTTATCCATGTTGTATGATTTATCAAGCTAAAGAAATGAGATCTCAGACTGAGGCCATCATTAGCAAAGGGAACTATCACTTTACAAGGAACTGTGGATGAAGATGGTATATAAAAGAAGACAACGGCAACAGTTTATATTCCCATTTTGCTTAAAAAAAGAAAAAAGGTTTTTTAATTTTTTTAGACGTCAAAGGTCATTCTCATCTCACATTTTTCTTAAATAAATGTAGTGTTATTTAATTGGATTTTGAAATTTTTTTCCTTCATCGATTGGATTCTGAACCCAAACGATAGGGTTAGAAAACTGGAAAAAGCAATTTGTCAAATTAAAGTATTCAAATAAAAGTTCATGCAAAAGAAAAAAAATCAAAGGCCAATTGTAGGCTTTTAGATTTTTCAACCTTTTTATACATTCTCCAATCAAATCGGGTGTGTTTGGGACAACGATGAGAATGGAAAAAACCATGGTGCACGGTTAAAAAGGCTGCGGTGAAGCTACTTTATTTTTTTTTGGTGAAAGACAGTGAAGCTACTTTATATGAAATTATAACATCCAATGGATTCATACTGTATCATAACATAGATTAATTCTTATATTTATAATATTATAATTCTCGAAAAAGTTCGATGGCTATAAATAGGAGTTTAACACAAAGGGTTAGAGGCACATAGAAAATCTAATGAATGAAGACTAGCCCTTTTCTTATTTCTATATATCTCTTGTCATTCTATTATGTTTTCAAGTATTATGTTGTTCATATTTACCTTCAATTTTATAACATTTTTATCAACATGAGTTTTCTCCAAAAGTTTGATATATAAGCTCTTTGTAAATTATCATGTTCTTACACCTAAACTTAGTGGGATTCATTTTTTAATTAAGTCATTTTTCATACACACTTATTTCTTAAATATTTATCCAAACAAGTCTTAATTTACAAAAAGTTAAAAGTTATTTCTATTACTTTCAATCTAAATATAAATCACATTACACCATCTAACTTCATTTTTCAAAATTATTTTAACAAAATATTACTTCTCTTGATCCAAATGGGTCTCAATGACTGCACTATTTGAGTCAAAGTCTCGCACATAGCGTTAAACCCGTTCTTTATGCCAACGATAGCACTAAACCCTTGACTCTTCGATATAATTGACTTGTAAATTAATTCTTGTCAATCTTTAAAACGGTTCATCATATTAACGTACTGATTTTTAACATGAATGCGAGCATACGATTACTAAATGTTACTTAAAGCTATTCATTGAATGTTGAATATTAAGAGAAATTATTATTATATATATATAAAGAAACATTGCAACCACAATAGATGCTTTTAACTGATTAAAATTTAACCGAAAAGAAGGATTATATTACTTGTAAAATGAACAAAATGTAAATTTTAGTAAATAACAGTGGAAAATATCTGTTCATTATTAACATGATAGGGGAAAAAATACGAAGGCAAGGATATGTTAAACAATGAACCGATAAATTAATACTTCAAACGTTAGAGCTATAGTATAAACTAATTAACATTGAATAATAAATAAATTGTAGAAAAAGACAGATACAAAAGAAACAGCATATAACTTTGAAATGAGGATTTAAAGACATCAAATAAATAATTATATAAGCTATAATGGTTTTATTTCCACATAAATGTTCCAAATATTAAACCAGCAATGTAAAAAAATTAAAATTTTCAATCAAGCATGCTTATTCTGCCTTAATTATATGTAAGAGATTTGTGAATGCCACTTTAAGTATTATTTGAGCCTAGAGGCATGTCCTAACCTAGACAATCGCCCATGACCTAATTCACCAAATCCAACTTCTTCGAGCTTGATGTTGTCAAATGAAACAAGACTTTCCACGTAATTGAAAATTTCGAACTTGATTCCATCATGATGGCAAGATCTTATAGGAAACCTCTTAAATTGATTAGTAGTGAGACTGAGCGTATATAAAATTGGCGTTGGAACACCATCATCAGACTGATAGAAAGGACAGAAGACAATCTCATCCCTCCAAATTGTCCCTGGATCCAATTTGGGTGGAAAAGGGCTACTTGTGAATATTTTAGTCCAAATCCATCTCTTCCCAAATTCACATGTCTTCTCCTCCATCACCCACAAATGAATCAAATAAGATTGAACTTCTCCAAAAAAAGCCAGCAGCAAGCACAGCGAGTTTGTTCTCATACTCGATCAACATTTCCCTATCATAACAGTTTAAATCAAGCCTTGACTTCCCTGTCCACACTTCCTTGGATAGGTCAAATGAGAGTATTAGACTACAATCATCATCTACAACTTGCTTTCCTCCAATCCAGAACATTACTCCATTAACTGTGACATTCTGATCACTTCTAATAGCCACACCCTCCAAGTTTTCAAATTTTATTGCCTTCCATGAACCAGAGTTCAGCGAATACACTTCCATTGGGCTAGCCACAAAATCATAATCAGCAACCTTAATTCTCACTATCTTGTAATCGCTATCGACTTGGCTGAACCCAAATCCTAACAAATCATCAAACTCGAAATCAATAATATTTCTGCGACGCACCTTTCTGACCTCTCCAATTACTGGGTTCCACAGTAGAAGAGGAAAAGGATATCTATCATCGTTCCCACAAATTTCAACGCAGAGCAAGCCATTGCTGGAACCAACGATCCTAGCAAGAATCAAATTGCTCAAAGGTGAATTGTCAACTTCAAGGACTTGCTTGTCGCGATCATCACCTTCCAGCACACCAACTTGCATTTGTATGGAACCGTGCCATTTGAGGAGAAGTGAAGGGTTTTGATGGTTAGAGTGCTTGAGGTGGTCTTGAATGAAGGACGGAGTCTTTATGAGATTCCTCCAATCCTTACATACGCATTGAAACCGGGTTAAGGATTTCGCTGGAAGTCTTTTGAGGATGTTAAGAATGACATCATGGGGAAGAAATATTGGATTGTTGGGTTCATCATTCACAGTGCTTGCTGTTCGTGAAGGAGAGATATCGACGTTGTCGGAAGGTTGTTCTCCGACAAGAGCTCTGATAGTACGATGCAACTTCCATTGAAAAAATGGAGGGCGGGCTTTGTGGGTCTCTTCAGACAATGCTTCCTGGTTTTGTTGCTGTGGTCTTCTTTTCCCTACCAAGGAAAGACAAATATGAATATACTATCTTTCTGTTCAAAAGAACACAAGAAATAATTTCGCAATGGAAAAAACTGTAAAAAAATATGAACATCGTTACAAGAGCACTCACAAAATATTTGCATCGTGATGAAGGTGCCTTGCTTTTCGATATACTTTAGTATGTTTTGAAAGACATAGAGGAGGGCCTCTATTTATAAGCCAGAAATCATTACATACCAATATAGGTTACAATGTATCTCTACCGAAATTATAATGTACATTTTCTGGAGTCAATGAATCTCAATTTATTCGAGTATTAATATAGATTGCATTGCATCTCTAACGACAACATAAAGTGCATTTTATAAAGTCAATGAATCTCAATTTATTATGTGCATATGAATGTTCACACACTTAATAAATTGATTCATTAATGAGGGGTTAAACAGAAAGGAAGAAGAGAATTATTCATGAAAGTCATAATTAAATTCTTTAAATGTTAAGATGTCAAAAATATCAATATATTTTTGAAAAAGTTGGACAACCACACTTTTCATGTATCATAATCTTATTTCCCCGATATAATGAATCAATCTAAGGAATATCTTTATTGGGCCTTTTCGTTTTTATATATATTAGGTCAACATGTTTTGTGCATTTATTTTACACACATGGTAAGAGTATTGTTCAACATTTTTGGAGATTGGAAAAAACGGCAATGTTTTGTATATATATACATATCCTTTCATTAAAAATATGCACCTGTACGTAATAACAAGTTGGTGAATGATTAAATATTGAAAGAAATTACTTTTTCATAAAACCTTTTATAGAATTTAAATCTCATGAAGAATTTATATACTATATTGCCTCCGTTTCTATATGTAAAATATAATTTGTAATATAAATTTTATAAAAGGTTTTATAAAATCTGAAACCCCTGACGAAGTTAATTCTTTTTATTTGGTATTAGAAAATTTCCATTTAGCAACAGAAAATATTAGCGACCCCAATTTTAACGACGGAAAATACAATCAGTACTATGCCACCAAACCTGCGCTTGGTCTCGTGGATTCATTTCCATCAGAAGTTCATACACGAAAAGACAAATTACAAAAACATCAAAATTTTGGGTTAAGGATTCTCAACATGAATGCTATCAATTCGTACAAGACTTTCAACATACTTGAGAACCCGTAGGTCATCACCATATTTACGGGCATGAAATGTATCAAATTCATTAGTAACATGATTGATCAGATATAGAGAAGATTTTGTTTCATCATTATCGCTTCCAGATTCAAAATGAGGTTTGCAGACAAGTTCATAGCTCCAAGTAGTGATGGAAATCAAATACATCGACAAGCCTGGACAAGGGAGCTGAAAGAAAAGCATTCGTGAGTCCAAATCCATGTCTTCTGTGATGTATCTGAAACTTCCTCCATCACCCACAATTCAACACAAAATTCACAATCTTGTCCAAACCATCTGACACAGAACACAGTGATGTTGTCCTCATACACAGTAAGACTTTGTATTGTCCAGTCAAATCGGGCATTGGCATCCATGTAAACACTTCATTTGCTATCACACAGTAGTCATCATCTCCATTTTCATCTTCCTCATACCCAAACCAAAACACGTATCCATTGGTACTAACAGTTTCAAAACTACTAACATATAACCCATCCAAGGTTCCAAATTCTACTTCCTTCCATGTCTTTGTACGTAATGAATGCACTTCAACTCGATTCATTCGATAAACCTAATGCTTACTCTCGGTACTCTGCATATAAAATATCACAATCTTGTAATCATTAACAATTGGACTGAATCCAAATCCTACTTCGTATACACCTTTAAAATCATTGATACTTATGGGCACCTCTTTAATTTATCTAGTTACTGGATTCCACAATATATAATGGATTTTGAAGATCCATCATTAATACAGAGCAAGCCATTGCTGGACCCATATGTGCGAAAGTAGGATAAGGAATCGATCAAAGGTGAACTCTGAACAACTACTTCTCGCATGTCACAATCTAGTAAAACCCAGTGGAAACCAGAGGATCCACACCATCCAAGGAGAAGCGAAGCGTTTTGATGACTGGAGTGGCGAGGTGCTCTGCTAAAAAAGAAGGCTTCTTGATAAGATTTCTCCAATGTTTGCATATACATTGAAATCGGATTAGAGATTTCACTGGAAGCCTTATGAAAATGTTAACCAATATATCATCAGGAAGCAAGGGTCTATCATCGCCTTCCATTACCAAGGGCTTCACAGTTCTCTCCATCGAGGAAAGGTATCAAAGCGATTGGAAATTACAGAGGGGGTCGAAAAACACGATGGGTTAGGAGGAACAAACTGTACCTGATTAAACCATCATCACCAGCCACAGCGTATTAGCCTGCAATTTAGGTATATAGAGTCAGATATGCAAAAGTTTAAGCAGCAAAACTATCAACAATACTTCATTTCTAACATCAGCAAACCAGCAGATAATATAACAACATTATTTTGCAAAATTGACAAGAACCAAAGCAGAATAACAAAATTGAAGCACTGAACCATCACCTAAAATCAGTTTTAGAAAAAACAGAACAATTACGGAACAGGCAAGCAAACTGACGGCAAAGCTCAACAAAAAAATGTGAGAAGTAATTAACAAAATCATGTGCAAATCGATAGGAAACCAGCAATTTGAAGACTAAAACAACAGAAAACGTACAAAGAAATGAAAAGAAGAAATCAAGCTTTGATCCATGCTTCAGTTTCTTCGTTCAAGCAAATACATCACGAGAAGATGAAGAAAAGGACGATGGAGGCGAACGGAAAATGAAAAGGACGCTGGAGGTGTGGTCGCCAAGGAGTTGACGGAGCCACGAACAGCGACTGCATTTAAAAAATTTCTCTGGCGGTGGGCTTCTGTGACAGAAAAGTGACACTGAAGAAAGAAGGCCAGGATGGAACTTTAATATTACGTGATTCTATTTGCTTGACTGTGAAGCATGTTGAAAACACGTTTGAGATAAAATTTCTCTCACATATTTACTTCAATTTGCGTAAAATCAATCTGTATCACCACACAAGTTGATTCCAACCTTTAGATCATGTGTGAATGGCCTAACGCAAGAGTTTGAATAAAATAAGTGTTTGTGAAATATTTATTTATTGGGTTTCAACTCCAGGAACCTTTTCGGCAATTTAATTGTTTTGCTTTAGATTTTGTGAAGATTTAACAATTTAATTGTTAACCTATGCTTAGTGGCTAAAATCTATAACTCATTTAGTTATTAACATATGAGCTATTTAATTAATTTGGGTAGATTAAGGAAGCAATGTAAATTAGTTAATTATAATAATTGTGATGTGATCTCTGTATAACACACGTGTACAAAATGTCTTGTGACTATTTGAATTTGATTGCAACTATTGTTCAGTATGAATAAGGGTAATTAGGAAATGTGAGACAAATTTCATGGGGACTTATGCTTAGGATACACAACACCCTCTAAATCACATTTAGGACCAGAGGAGTATTACCTAATATAAATCACTTTTAGCTATCTCATTAAAACTAATGAAAATTAATCACATAATTTAGGTTGTTTAAAAATTGTATTGGTTTTTAAATTTGTCCTTAATAAATGCAATATATTTAAAAAACATGTATATGCTATACATAGAGTAATGGGACTTTGTATATGCAAAAACATTAAATCTTTCTAAATAGCTGATATAATTTTGAAATAGAGATTTTGCATTGATTTTTTCAACTGTATATTTCATTAAAATTGGAATCTAATATGTTCATAGCATTGTTGTTTATTGATGATCCAACCTTAACTATTATAGTTTGTAGTTATTCATCACTCCCAAATTCATGGATTTATTTATTTACTTACCTTTTCTTTCTTCAAAACACATCGATCTCAACTGGAGAATGTATCCTCTTTAATTGCTCCTTAATTAGGTTGCCTGCAAAATATTCCATTTGGTTGAGGAAGTCTGGCCAAGTCTAGTCAGAGGTAACTGATTAAATAATCACTTTTGATCTGTTAACGCGATTCACATGAAATAAATAATCACTTCTCTTCTTGCAAAGACAATGACGAAGCTTATTGGAAGAACATTTGGAGCTGTATGTAACATTCCAGATAAGGTAAAGAGAAATGGAAGGAATTGGCAAGTGGGATCAATTCACGAGCCTTGAAGGTAAAAGACTGTTTACTTACATTAGATTATTATTTCGTCCTGGTCTTTTGGTCATCAACGGATAACGGAAGCTATGCATATGGGACATCCTTTGATGCTCTAGTTAAATTAATGAAATAGAAGTAAGAAAAATAATCAATAACGATCATTACGAAAATTGGGTAGGTTAGAACATCCTTAGTTGCATATATACAATCACAGTCAAAAGGTTTTTGAGAGCTGCAAGCCATGAAAGATAGGCGAATCTTACACTAAACCTCCTTATTTTCTAAACATCACATGTAGAAATCTTTCAATGCCATATTCTCACCAAATAGCAAGCTAAAAACATATAAACAGTGCATATTTATCAGCTCAATCTTTAATATCATATTATATGAAGAGGTAAATTAACAAACATATTGAATTAAACAAGCCATATAAATCTCTTGCTGGCATTTGAGAGCTGCAAGAGAACAGGCACAAGCCTAAAAGGCGGGGTGGGCCTACAAACCCTAGATGAATATTGTGTCATAGGTTAACCATTTTGCATAATACCTTATTGAAAACTTGGAATTTAAAATGTTTAAATCAAATCTAAATGATCTAAAATTAACCTTTTCCCTTCTATATTAATTGGTGGAAAACAAATTAAACCCCACTGATTTAAAAAAAGCAGCTAGGTATAATTTATATACATAACCTTGATTGATCAGTTCATATTAGAGAAGAAAACATTTGATGATAATATAGACAGCTAAAATGAAGCTTAAAAACATGCAGCGTTGAATTTTTCTACTTCTGGATAACATATCTATTTAAGCATCAAGATTATAAACACAAAGAAGAGAAAAGAAAGGAGGAGGATTTCATATAATAAGGGCGCAAGGCTATTCAACATGGATGGATGTTACAAAAAGACACAAGGCTTTCTACATAATCAGAAACGTCACAAAAACGGAATACTTTTGGAAGCAAAGTGCAGGGGAAGTTGTTCCATTTATTAGTAGTGAGATTGAAACTGAACAGATGTGGCCCCTGCTCTGTGCCAGACTTGTTACTCCTTTGAAGCTCGCAGACTATTTGATTCCTCCAAATACATAACGGAAATAAGGGAGTTGAAGTTAATCCAATATTGTTACATATTTTGGTCCAACTCCAACTCTTTCCAGATGCACCAGTATGATCCTCTAGCACCCATAAATCAATGGAATATTCATGGTTTTCAATCACATGGTAATTAAGATGAAACAAAGCAAGTTTGTTCTTGTACAAAGTCATGTTCATGGGACCTTTTGAGGATGAAGCAGGATTTGGTATTAATGTAAACTCCTCCGCCGCTATGTCAAATGAAACTACCACACCATCTTTTCCCCCCAACCCCAGCCAGAATATAGTTCCATTACCAACCACAGATAATGTACATACCCGTGTCTTCTGCAGAATCCCTTTCTTAAGCTCCTTCCATGACCTTGTAATTAAGGAATACACTTCGACTCTTTTAACAAAGATAGAATTGAGATAATAATGAAGTTTGACAATCTTGTAATCATTAATAACAGCACTGAAACCAAATCCAAATGAGCAAGAACCAAAAGAATCATTCTCATTTCCGGGTACTTGCATGACCTCTCTAATAGCTGGGTTCCACAAGAAAAGTGATTCGGATACATCACAATTATTACTTGTCACCACACAAAGCAAGCCATTGCAAGAACCAACAATTTTCCAACCGTACCCCAAGGGATCAATCAAGGGTGCAATCGGAACTTCAGTCATTTCCATCTTGCAGTCAACTAAATAAAATGAGCGACGATGGAAGCTGTTAAAATATCCCCGTAAGAGAAGGAAAGGGTTTTTGTGAGCAGATTGGTGGAGGTGGCTGGCGATGAAAGATGGGCTTTTGATAAGAATTTTCCAACTTCTACACACAGATTGAAATCGAATGAGGGATTTTACAGGAAGTCTTTTGAGAATTTCTATAAGGATATCATGGGGAAGAAAGGGTTTATTATCTTCCATGGCGATTCCTTTTGCTTGAGGGAACATATATAGGAATTCTGGGTCATAAGCAAGCATTCATCATTTGGTGTGTGTGTTTGTGTGTACATATATATATTCGCTTGAAGAAATTGTGGGAAATGAGTGAAAGAACGAGGAAAATGAATTCCTTTTTGCATGCACGAATCGGTGATGAGGGTAAAATTATGTTTGAGATGCTTGAAAGGGCGAGAGATAAAAAGTGGAAAGCTTTTTCAGACCCGTGAAAGGTTTTCCCCCCTCAATGAAGGAATTTTCTTCACCTCATTTGTCGTACTTACGAAATTTATTACCTATTAAAAAATGTTTGGTACCATGAAAAGGTTCGAGAAAGAATTCATTAGCAGGATGAGATAAAAAATTATGTTTGGTACAAACGAAAAAGGGGTATTGGGTAGATATAAAAGGATAAAAACATCGACGTGATGCGATTTGAGGATAGAGGGACTTGATCAATTTGCAGCTTTGCACGCAAATTAAAGTTTGAAATATGAATGGCAACAAAAAGAATAGTCTAATTAAGTAAATAAACTTTTGCCTCTACCGAAGCTCGAGAGTCAAATGAGAAAATAAAGTTAAAATTAATTTTTTTAAACATATATACATGGAATTCAATTGGTGGTATAGGAATGAAAGAAGGAAAAAATAACATTTAATTATATGCATGAAAGGGTGAGAGGAAGAAAATTACTAAGTTGTTTCATATATCCTTGAAAATGTTTCAAGATAAAGAGCTTGTTTAGAAATCCGTTTGAGAATAGCTTTTACGAAATTTAAGGTAAAACCTATGTTTTGAAAAATAGATTTTGGGGAAATAGTTTTTACGGATTCCAAGGTAAAATATAGGTTTTGAAATGTGATTGTGTTTGAGAAGTTATTGGCTTTTATAGAGCTCAAAACAAAAAAGTATGAAAAATGAAAGAGAAAGAAAGAAAAAGAGAAAATTTAATATAAAAGGGATGTGATTTGACAAGAAAACAGTTCTTTAAAATTTAAGTTTTAAACTTAAGTTTTATTACAAAACCTGAAAAATGTGAGTATTTAAACAAAACCTAGATTTTGAGGTAAAACTTAGGTTTTCAACAAAACCTAGTTTTGGGAAAAGCTCCCATACGAGTTCTAAATCTTCTTGTAATCTATGTGCTTTTCAATATAAAGTGTATAATATTTTCGCCAACTAATAAATTAAATTATATAATCTAACGAAAAGCTACTAAATAAAATTTTTAGTTACTACTATATAGTTCAATTAATGTGTTTTCATCGCCATTGACGGGTTGGTTGTGCGAGGGAAAAAGGGACATATCTTTGTTATATACTTGAAATGATGCCAAAGAAGTGAAACAAGAGATGAAAAACAATTAGTGCTTCCTCTAATCCTATTTTTGTTATAATATGCTTGAAACTATGTTTGAAGTGCATGAAAAGGTGAGAGTGAAAAAAAAAAGTCCAATTGTTAATCTTAAAATTAAAAGACTTTTTGCGAGTGAGAGTAAGAGGAAGAAATAATTTAGTTTTGGGAGAGAGAGTCTCAAAGGATGAGGAGAAAAATAATTATATGAAAAAAAATATATGTAAACCTTAAATAAGAAAGTTCAATTTAAATAGGTTTTTCAATTTTTATTTAAAATTAATGTCTCAAGAATTTAATATGTACAAGTTAAACTTTTATATTTAGAAGTCGAGTTGCATCATTTACAATTCCAATTTTCAAATATTAACTAATTTTGGATTTATTAGTATTAATTAAAATTCAAGGACCATTGTATTTAATTTACAAATGAGTAAAGTTTTATATTTGGATCAAATGAAAGATGAGAGGGAGAAAAAAATAATAAAAGAAGCCACAAGAAAAAGAAAAGGAAAGCATGAAAAAGACATTCGATTGGATCATGGAAGGATGAGTGGGGAAAAAATTTAAATGATGTGGAAGAGAAGATTAAAAATATGTGTGAACAAAAATTATATTTGATTTGATTAGGGGTGAACAAGTCAACTCGAACCCGTTGACCCGCACTCAAACAGCCCGTTTAAACCCGCCCGAGATGGACCCGTTACGGGCGGGTCCAAAACGGGCGGGTTCAACAGTGAACGGGGCAGTGTACGGGTTCACCCATGAGGTGCCCGTACCCGCCCGTATATACCATATAAATTTAAAAAAAAAAAACTCGCGTGTCACACACTCAGCTAGCATGTCACACACTCAAACTGTCATCACTCATCAATTCATCGTCAGACGTCAGGTGCTCAGATCTCAGAGTCTCAAACTCTCCACTCAAATCTCTCACTCGCTATCACTCTCCACTCTCGTCTCTCACTTGTCACTCTCCGCTCCAGCCTTCGTCGTTGTCACTCTCCACTTTGCCTTTGTCGCTCGCCAACATGTTGCTAGTCTCCATCGCCGTCGGCCATCGCCTCCCACTCACTCACCACTTTTAGTCTCTCACCCTCTCCACTCTCAATGCCCTCGCTTTCAAGACCAAAACCTTTGAGTTCTTCTCGGTGCCGCCTGTGAAGACACTGATGGATTCTCCCTCTTGGATTCTGCTGAAGATTTCATCACCGATCAGAAAGTTATGGTTATCAAACCAGATCCAGCTAGCGATTTCTCTCAGGAAACGACGCAGTCTCTGCCTGAGCCACGCGAAATGAAGCCTCCTGTTGAGAGCAAGATGAAGGTGGAGCAACCTAAGAAATTATCGCCACTGGCTCAAAAAGCGACAGTGACGAAGTCCATGAGCGAGAGTCAGATCAAAGCATCTAATACTCAGATAAACCATACTGTGATTTCCTCAATGTTTTGTTCGCTACATATATGTTCTCTTCAATTGTTTTGAGCTGTGAAAGCAACCCATTGATTAGTACTATACATATTTCTCTGAAATTGAAGTTGTTTGCTTTCATTTGATTTTGAAGTAGCCGGATCATATTGTGAGTTGTGACACCCAGAAGAGTTGTTACTACCCAACAACCGTAAAACCTGAAGCAGATTTTAGAACCATGGACTTTGGACTGCACGGGTAACCCGTTACCCGCGTCAACCCGTCCGTTTTGACCTGTGCCCCCGTACCCATGGGCACGAGTCAAAACGGGTTCACCTATGGGTACGGTACGAGGTGACCCGTACCCATGTAAACCTTCACGGGCGGGGCACGGGTTGCCCTACGGGGTAGCTCGCCCGCCCGTTGCTCCCCCTAGATTTGATATGCATGAAAGGGTAAAATGAATTAAAAGCACAATAAAAAAGGTATTTGGAAATTGGACAAATAAAATATTTTACTCTTTTAAACCATCATAGAATGGCCTTCAATTGCCTTTTGCACTATTTTACTTATAAGAAATTATGTATGGAAAATGTCTGTCCTCTCCATTTTCTGGGTTGGATGGTGTCTGTTGAACCTTTGCATTGTGAGTTTTCCTCATCTTTGGCAATATTGGAGATTAATATTGATATTAATGTATTAATTAATAAAATTAGTAATTTAATATCTTCAAAATATCAAAAGTACTCCAGTTATTTAATTTCCCTATATTTTATTTTGATTTATTTTTTATATATTATTTACTTTTTCATATGTGACTGGAAATGGAGATTGGAAGAGATTATGGGAAGTAAATTCACTTTCGCTGGACATGTTAAATTTTGTTGAAACAGAAACAAAGACATTAAAAAGCTGCGAGAAAGAAAAGCTACATACATATGTTGTTTTCGCCCTCATGGAGTGGTGAGAGATTGGTGGCCTCATGCACTAACAAATACTAAAACCTTTCACATATATATATATGGGTCCGTTTGGCAAAGCGTTGGAGAAGTACTTATGGGCTTATTCACACAAGCCGAGATAAATATGTGGAGGAGATTGTCTCGTTTTGCGGAAAAACACTGTTGAACGTGCTTTTCGGGTGTTTGACCGCTTTGCCAAACACCCCCTAGTATTGGATTGGAGAGTTACTAATTCATATAACTCGCGCCCACTGAACAAAAACAACATAAGCATTCTTCTAAAACTCTTCATTAACGTGGATATGATCTCGCAAAGAAACAAGGCTCTCTACATAATTATAAAAATTGTTCTCACGACAAACTCGATCTGTAAATCTGTGGGACGTCGTCCATTCTTCAGTAGTGAGATTGAATAAAGATAGGCAACAGGTTGTCTGGTACTTGACAAAATCCTCACTTTCACTGAACCATTCGGGAATTTCAGGATGACCACATGTCATATTGATGCAGACAATTCCATTCTTCAAGACACATATGGGATATAATCCATTTGATGTTGGACAAATACTGAATTTCTTAGTCCAACTCCAACTCTTCCCAGACACAGTACCGTTGCTTTCCTCCATCACCCACAAATCAATGAAATAAGAATCATGAGCGTTTTCAATCTTATAAGGACCCCAAAAAATAGCAAGTTTGTTCTCATACACACTAAGCTTTGAATCTAAATCTAAACGAGGGGTGATTGAAGAAGGTATTGGTATCAACGAAAATACTTCCATTGCCATGTCAAATGAAACTACCATATGGCGATCATGCTCATCCACCACCCCTAACCAGAACATAGTTTCATTACAAATGACAGCTGGAAAATATGTAAGATGCCTAACTCTATTTAAAACCCCAGGTTCTACTTTCTTCCATGATCCTCGTCTTAATGAATACACGAACACAACATAAACATAATTTTCCTCCACATGGATTGCATCATGTTGAATCCTACTACTTTTATAAAGTCTCACTATCTTATAATCATTAAGAACATGACTGAACCCAAACCCAAAATTTAGATTGCTTGAGGAAAAAGTTATTAGGTCGGGAAGTCGCCTGACCTCTTTAGTGGCTGGGTTCCATAGAAAATTATTAGAATGAACATCCATATAATAAAATTGAAAATCATCATCAATACCGCCAACATATTTTTGTTCCACAAATAACAAGCCATTGCAGGAAGCAAAAAGTTTCACGACATAATTTGTGGGATCATTCAAGGGTTCCCAGAATGGCGTCTCAACATTAATTTTCATGTTGGGATCATCAAGTGAGAGTAAGAACTGAGAATTATAATCGTGTCCGCCTTTAATAAGAAGAAAAGGATTGTTGTGAGCTGAGTAGTGGAGGTGGGTTGAGATGAAAGATGGGGATTTTATGAGATTGTTCCAAAGTCTGCATACGGATCGAAATCGAAGTAGGAATTTTACAGGAAGCCTTTTGAGAATTTCT
>JANTPZ010083463.1:0-10012 GCA_025593235.1 Vachellia pachyceras | reverse complement strand
CCAAGAAGCACACCTAAAAGCACCCCCAAAAGCACAGATGGTTCAAGAGAAAGCTTTGATGAGAATGCGAGAGTATCTACTTCAAGTTTGAATGATGAGTTCAATGATCTATCTCTTGACAGAAACATTAATATTAGCTTGTCTCGTAGGGGCTCAGAAGACATGCTTGACTCTGTTCCTGAAGAAGATAATGAGAATAATGCTTTCATGAAGGAGGATGATCATCTGAGCCTTTTGCAAAAAATGTCATGCGAAACATATTGCAAACATGATAATGATCAATGCTCAAAGATGTCTTCGATTGGAAGCTTGACACCCAGATCACCATTGTTAACCCCAAGACGAAGTCAGATTGGAATGTTATTAAGTGGTCGAAGAACAATATTGGAGCTTGAGAGTTATTTCCAGGTAAGCACTAATAAGTTTAATTCTTCAATTCATTGCCTATGATTCCAAAGTATTTTTTTGTGCATCTAACATATTGCAGAATTTTTCGTTTTAGAAACACTCTAAAATATTTTTTTAGTACATGCAACAATCTAAAGTATTGTTTTGAAATGTGTTTAGCACCTTTAATTGTTTTTTTGGCACATCTAGCACAAGACAAAAAATTCGAGTGTTTCACACATGAAAAACTATCAAAAAATTCTTCATTCCTTTTAGATGACATAATATACTCAAAAACATTTACTGACATATAAAATCAAAGTAGAGAGAAAGGGAGAATGGGGAGGGGAAAGGGAGAATATTCATGAATATATAGGAGGAAAAGATATTAGAAAGGAGAAAAAGTATAGAGAGAGAACCACAAGATTGAATTACCTAGTACACTTGCGCCTATAAGAAATCACGGAGCCACCCATTACTGGTAATGGAACTATGCGCAAAGTTCCCTCTCGTTACCGGTTACCACCCCTTAATCACCTATACTACCACCCTACACATCTTACTGCATTTTCCAACTAAAATGAAATATTATGATCAAAATTGAATTGTACATCCAGAGTAGCCTTAAGAAGACATGATCCGAAGCGAATACTTGGCATGTCCCCCCTCTTCCGATCCATCATGAGGGAGTCCATCAAGAAGGAGATTAAAGAAACTAAATACAATATTTAAATTACAATATTTATTATTTTTCTTTAAAATAAATTTTTGATTTATAAACTAATATATAATTTAATTATATAAATTAATTTTAAGTGATGTATTGAACTTTTTCAATCTTTTAGATAAAAGTCCACTGACTTTATATTAAGGACATAAAGTAACATGTTTTTCAATTTTTTACTAAACATGATGAACGATGTGAAAATAGTTATTATTGCAAATTAAATCTATTTACACAATAATCAATTAAAAAACGTTTTTACTCAAGTCTAGACAAATTTTTTTTTCGCGTTTACCTCAGATAATCACATAAAAAAAAACTTTTCTCTAGTAGTTTCCTATCTAATCTTTTCCTTAGTGCTTTCACATCACTGAATATCTTGGGATGACAGATTAACAAACTAGTGGAAATTGCTCGTTCCGTTGCAAATGTGAATGACTACAACTATGTGAGTCGTCGAGTAGAAGAACTTAATCTCACCATTCAGAACAGAAAGGTCGATGCTCTTATCGTCGAAACTTTTGGGCGACGCATAGAGAATCTTTTGTCGTGAGTATTGGTTTTTTGTAGTATGTGCTTCTCTGTTTCTATCTTTTTCTGTCATATTTTTAATTTCGAACAAGTGTTTTTTTTTTTTTTTGTTTGGGGTAAGTGATCAAGTGTTTCTATCGTGGCGGTGTTGCTGTTGATCAAAATTTGCTTGAATATGGCTATATACACTATATTAATATGCCACTTTCCTTTACAGGGAAAAATATCTATATCTCTGTCATCAAATAGACAACGAAAATGTAGACTCATCGAATGGCTTGGCTGAAGAGGAGAGTTCAGTGGAAGATGATACTATTCGAAGCCTTCGTGCCAGCCCAGTTCATCATAGTTCTAGGGATCGAACCTCCATTGAAGACTTTGAAATAATAAAACCAATTAGCCGAGGTGCATTCGGACGAGTTTTCCTTGCCCGGAAAAGAGCAACCGGAGATTTATTTGCCATAAAGGTTAGAAATGGTTCCTTAAAATAAAATTGCCTTGAAGGTTTATTTCTTTGACCATATGCAAGTTTCTTCTTGGCGCAAACTCTTAAAATTGACAGCCACCGAAGAAGCCAGTGATAGAGTCAAGATTCTTGGCTAATATTTCTTGACTGTGAGTTACAAGCCAATTTAGGAATAATAGGACATTTTAAGGATCAAAGTATTTGTGACAACTTCACTGTCCCAAAATCCAGCATACTTTTACTTGGGGCCATTATCAAGTTTTACTTCTATTTTCTTAAATTAAAGGTAAGGTAAGCTGAGTTCTAGGGATTCATCATTGCTAAATCTTTATAACAACGCTAGAGGCATTACTTGTCATGTGGTCACTGACTCTAGAGTCAACCGCTCAAGTTCTCCCTCGGGACCTGAGAACTTAATGTAGTGAAGTATTACCTGACTGAACCATGATTCCAACTCCAACAACATTTTCAGGCCGGTGCTCATGTACAATTAACTTATGTAGCAGTGCTAACTGCTCCTTGCTGCACATATTTGAAAATTGGCTGGTCTTCTATGCAACTTCTAGCTAGTCTCGTGGCAGTGTTCACACCAGAGATTCAATCATTATATGTTAGCACACGTTACTTGTTGGAGTACCTATATAGCTAATACTTAGAGAACCCAATTTCGTTTATTTTAATTTAAAGTATGTGTGTATAATGATGTTGTACAATTGAAGTATTCTTTTCATCTAGCATTGTTTATTGGTTATGGTTTCATATTGCAAGTCTTATTGCCAAAGTAATTAACAAGTTGATTAAAAATAGTTAGTATTTTCAATGTTTTTGTAGGTTCTAAAAAAGGCTGATATGATCCGTAAAAATGCAGTGGAAAGTATTTTGGCTGAGCGAGACATCCTTATATCAGTTCGAAATCCCTTTGTGGTGAGCAGTCTTACAATTCGTTATAAATATGATAATGTTATCCCTATGGATATAATCATCTAATATACGTAATTCAATGATGAACAGGTTCGATTTTTCTACTCTTTCACTTGTAGGGAAAACCTTTATTTGGTTATGGAATTTTTAAATGGCGGAGACCTTTATTCTCTATTGAGAAATTTAGGTTGTTTAGATGAAGATATGGCACGTGTATATATTGCAGAAGTTGTAAGCATCCTAATCTTTGTATATTTTGTTAATCTTGCATTTATTTATCTGTATTTCATCAGTTCAGTTCTTAGAATGATTAATGTTTCATTCTTTTTCATTTTCTTTCCACCTTTCATTTGTGTTTGTGATTTTTTAACAGGTGCTTGCATTGGAGTATTTGCATTCCTTGCATGTAATTCATAGAGATTTGAAGCCTGATAACTTGTTAATTGGCCAAGATGGTCACATCAAGGTCAGCATTATATAATTTAAATGAATTCAGAAACAAATATATATATATATATATTTTTGTTTTTCTGTGGCTGTTTTTGGAGAACAGTTTGAAAATAAGTGGCCTTTACAGTGCTTCTTGGATAGGATCCTTTTCTTGGATTTCCTATATTAATCTTTACAAAGGTTTTCATTCTTTTAATTTGGACCTTACCTTTGGCTGCCAGTGCCCTGTAAAGAATCTTGAAAATGTATGGATTTCTTCATTTTGATGGTTTGGCTGCCATTTAGGACTTCGCTACCATCTTGAACTCTCTTAGTGAACCCCTTCGCAACTATCATTTATTAGCCTTTTCTCCAAATAACTGCGTTTTGTGAAACTTACCTAGGACTTTGGAGTAAAATTTTGGATAAAACAACATAGTTTACAAGAACGAACTGATTTCCAATCGCATTCTTGTCCCTCATGCTCTCCTGGAGGTTAGTGTTCGCTTTTTAGGTGGCAATGGCTAAATTCCTCTTTAAAAATGTGATTCCAGATTTTTTTTTCCTTTTTTGCCCCTTTTTCATGTGATATATCGCATGAATGCCCCACCCCGACCCCTTCTTCTTCTTTTTTCCCTTGTTGGAAAACATTGGAACTCTACATTTTGATCTTCTTTGTCCCAAGAAAAATGTGAAGCGTTCAAGCATGTTATTACATGATTCTAAAGATGGTATCGTTGATGTAGGGTTTTAGTATGCTATTATTTCAGCTCTTCCGAAATTCTATCTGTAGTTCATTTCCCAGCATCAATATGACTGTGCTTTGCTTTGTGGTTGAACTGAGTGACTGTGATCACAAATTGAATGTGTGAAACTTCAAGAATAACATGCTCAGAGTGTGGAATTACATTACAGACTTCCCCCTCAATTTTTTATTGCTCTTTCTCTTACCATTATTTCTTTTTTTATCTGTTTTCACCTCTACTGGTTATCATATATTATATTGCGGTACGCAAATGAAAACAATTATTGTTGTTTCATATAAATTCTAATCCCTTTCATGACAGTTGACAGATTTTGGGCTCTCAAAGGTTGGTCTTATTAACAGTACGGATGACTTGTCAACTTCATTTTCTGGTGATGATCTCGTAGGAAATGACAAACAAAAAAAAGATCATTCTTCAAAAGTGGAACAACATCAAAAGCAGTCAGTTGTTGGCACCCCAGATTATTTGGCACCTGAAATACTTCTCGGCATGGGACATGGTTTGCTTTATCAGCTGTTTAAGTAGTACATACATCTATTATTAAATAAAATGTTTTAGATCATTGATTTCCAATTTTTGCTTCTTTTGAGTTTAGTGTTTAATTTATTGCATGCTTATTTATGTTCTTCTTGCAGGTGCAACTGCGGATTGGTGGTCTGTTGGTACCATACTTTATGAGCTCCTTGTGGGTATTCCACCATTTAATGCAGAACATCCTCATGTAGGTGTTTCTGATATAAAAATGTTTTATTTACTCTTTGTTTTCAAGTAAAAATTTTATTTTGTGCTACTCTTTCAAATGTTAAAGCATCGTTCAAATGACAACCATATAGGAATTCTTTTTTTAACCCCAACGACCATATAGGAATAGGAACAGCTTATCTTGCCTAAAAACATGCTAAAGAGAACAGTAAAGCTGGGGAATAATTTCAACGATTTGATTGGCAAAAAAATGTTTGAACACTTAGTAGGCTTCTGCATATAGTAGTTGCACTAAGGTTTTCCTCCCCCACCTATTGTCACTCATTTTTCTTACAGCCTTTTAATCAGGGTAATGATTGTTGTCCACCATAACTCATTTATGCTTGATGTTAATTTGTTGGATCTTAATGAGGTTTTAAAATTTTGCAATTTTGTTATTTGAATATATATATATATATATATATATATGCACATATGTGTGTGTGTGTGTAGATGGATAGCTTAAAGCTAATTCTCATGGATTTTGTACGGTAGGAAATTTTTGACAAGATAATTAATAGAGACATACAGTGGCCAAAGATACCTGAGGAGATTAGCGATGAAGCATATAATTTGATTGACAAGTAAGCATTCAAGAATAAGACGTGCGCATCTATTTTACTGGGTAAAGGATATGCTATATTACCATTGTTGTTTGTTGATCAAGTGTTGGGGTCCCTTGGTTTTGACATGCTTTCTCTTCTGAAATCCCATGTCGTTTGCTTGGTGATTTCATCCCTTTAGGTCAATTTTTATACCCTATTATGTTATTGTGATCAGACCTTAATCATCTCTTTTGTCATGTATCTTTTTTTTTATAGTCTGTTTTTGTTGTCTGATATTGTCAGTTAATGGAAATTCTTTTCCCCCTTGCTTGTTCAGACTCTAGATAGTCTTTTTCTTCCTTTATATGTTGGCTTTATTATCTGCTACTTTTCTGGAGCTAAATTGCATTTTTGCTCTCATCTGCTTCCTGATATAATTTCACCTTCTCCCATTAATAAAAAAAGATAATTTTCTCTAATTATTTCCCAAAAATCCTTGATCGGTTTTTCTTTGTCCAAGATTGGATACAGGTTGGACAATTTGCATAGGTCATTAGTCTCAAAAGTCTTTATGATCTTCCACCTCCTACTTCCGTTGTCTCTTTCCCTTCATATCTTGTCTATAGTTTCTCATCCTTACCTAGCCTTTCCAAGCAGAAGATAGTCCCTTCGTTTCCTACTTTGTCTCCTTTTGAACTTGTTCATTTAGATGTCTCTGGTATATGGATCCATGTTGTGTCTCTTCTTACATTTCTTATAGTTTGTGATAAATGTTTTCCGGAACAGTTGTAATTTTTATGTGTTCGTTTTGTATCATATTTTCATTCATATGATATATTTCTATGTGTCTTTGTGGTGCTTGGGTTGTATTAGTTGATAAGTAGGATTGTTTAAAACTGCTGAGCAAGCCCAAGTAATGAGTAGGACCGTATGTTGTCAGGATAGTGCAGAAGGCACCAACATGCAGCAGAGTAACAAAACCTGGCTCTGCAGAGTTCCTCATGTATATTTGGCATAGTTTTGAGATTTGAAAATTTGGAATCAGATTGGAAGTAACTAGAATTTGGTTTTCTGGTTACTGGCCTTCACATCACTGTCACTTTTATTGGTGACTATTTTCATTGCATTTGGCTATTTGTTATAAAATTTAAGGTTTCTCTTTATTCAATCCTTTTCTGGTTAAAGTCATAAACAATTTGGCCTCTTTATATCTATCTTATGTATTCATAGTTTTAAGGAACAATGTTACTCCTTTCAAAAAATTCTTCACTAGGGATTCTTCAATTTACCACAACAAAATGAAGCTATTGAGCATAAGAGTTACTACTCATAGTCATAACGCATCCTGCCAATTTTTTTAAGTGATGATAGTCTTACTGCATTTTGTTTATTTTTTTTTTTTAAGTGATGATATATTTTATAACCAAATTCCAAGTCCCCTTCCGTTTCCAGATGAGCCTCTTCATCTTCATCTTCCTTGTATTTTTGATTGGATATGTTTTGTTCATAATCTAACCCTAGGTGGTGTCAAGTCCATCAAATGATGATTTATTCACCCTCAAAAATGTATTGTTGCTACTCATCAGACACTATGCTACTCCACATCTGCGAATATGACAATCTTTGAGACATCTTTGTGCTTGTCTTCTGGCATTGCTAATCATATATATGTCTGAAGTTCTGCCAATTCCTTACAAATTTACAATGCTTCTCCTAAAGTCACTCATTTTCATTCCTTTCAGACCTATCACCATCGACATGCTCTGATCCTCCAGCAAACTCTGTTGATTTCATGTTGACTCACCACCTATTCCAAGAACATCCCCTGCTTTCACCTATTAGTTCTCCCATTGCCATCTAAAAAGGTGTTTGCTCAACTTGTAAACTGTAACCCTATTGTGCTCTTGTATTTCCTTGGATTGTTTCTGTTCCCAACACTATGGGAAAGGGAATTCCTTACAACGTAAGGCCATCATAAGGAGAAGCAGCATCATATTTCTTTTCTGGAAAACACCTTTTTTCACTGGCAAAATATTGCATATGTATGAGTGATGTCACACTCACACACTTGCACAGATAGCAGGAAGGTGATGTGTACTAGGACAGTGTGACTCATGATTTTTGGCCACCGATTCGAAGTCTTGGTTCAGTTCAAGACGCATGCCCTCATACTTGATAGAAATTTCTTCTGACTCATTTTCATTCTCTTCCTTCTTAACGACATCTATGTTTGCTTCATTTACTGACTTAACCTCTTTTATAGCTATGCTTCCACTGCAAATTGCAAGACCATAAGTGTTGTTAGTATCCCTTTTTGGTACAACTGATATAGGTAAAGGCTTTTTGATGAGGTTACTTCTTTCTGGTGCATCTTTTTGTGATGGATCAAATATGTTCTTGTTTTGGCGATTGATTGAGTGGTCAAACTCATGGGAAGACCGGAATCTTTTTGTTTATTGATGAACATCACTGAAACTCCATAGTAGCTGTTCCTGTCTAGTTTCTAACTGCTGATTCTATATCCTTAACTCCTTCTTTTTGTCAAGAAGCCATTCAAAGACTTGAGGGATAAAAATTACACTTCTAAGCGATGCCTGCTCTTTGTAGTGTATCCTGCCCATGTACCTCATATTGCCTCCCTTTTAATTTAAAACTCATTACCTTGTGAAAATCAATAATGAATCTTCTAGATGCAGCAGACAGCTGAATACCCTAACCAGATCATATTTTCCCCATTAAAGAAAATAGTAGGAAATCATTTGAGGTGATTTGGACATGTGTAAAGAAGGTCAATATGGAACTTATGAGGACATTTATCAAATGGGATCTTTCGGTGAATCATACATCTGAAGAGCAGTCGTTGACGAAAAAAGATGACATTCTATGACCCATGTAGCTAACCCAACTTATTTGGGTAAGGAATCTTGTTGCATCCTCTGTGAACATACTTCATGTTTACGGTAATCTGTTCCTCTTTGCCACTGCTAGTTTAACATCTTGGACCTACTTTGAATTCAACTTCTGCTTCATAAGCATTGCTCAATTCAGAACGCCATGTGGACTTCTGCTATCTATGAGTAAAGGTCCAATTGCTTCGCAGTAAAACAATTCACCATAACACTGGAATACCCCTCTCACGTAATGCTTTCTTGTATGATATTGTTTGTACTGTGATAGCCAACATTAATGGTCATTGTGGTATCTGCTGGTAAATGCCCATTAGATTTTAAACATTATGGGTTGTCTTGGTATATTGAGTATGACCACAAGTGCGTTCTGTTTCAGATTACTAACGGAGAATCCTGTCCAAAGATTGGGAGCAACAGGAGCTGGTGAAGTAAGTACATTTCTGATTAGAACAATATGTTATGTTTAGTGGTGCCAATGATCATTCATGATCATTAGACCATCGTAACCCAACATTTTTATGGCTCAGTCTTATCCGGTTATCTAGATTAATTGATAAATCGACTGCCTAATTATACTAATTTTCTAGTGGGTTTTTAGAGAGTCAACCCATGACAAACCATTAACCCACTCCTCATTACCTCATCCTTTTTTATCACACTATCTTTATGGCTGAGTAATATCTAAGCCCCAAAAATATCTAAGTTTTTATAATAAAAAAAGTTTGAAATTAAAATACATAAAATCTAAAAGAATAAATATACATGGACATCTTAGGAATTTTGTTTCAAGTGTACATCTTTCTCCTTTATTTTTCAGAACATACCGACTTTTCTTAATGGTAAATTAAATAGACCTTCCAGAGTTTTGCTAAAATCAAATGACTATTATCTTTTGAAATCTTACACCCTCTCTTGAAAACCAGGAGTAATTGCATAAATTTTCATTATGTTTTGTTGAAATTAAAGACGTATTCTGAGTTTTGTTAAATTTAATTCTGAGTTTTGTTAAATTTATTTGGATTTCCCTTGTAATTTTAGGGAGGTTTGTGTATATTTTAAAAATATGAAGGAGGTCTATGCAGGAGGATGTTTGTGTTACTTTTGGTTTGTTTCGAAGGAGATTTGTCAAAGTGTTAGAAATAAGAGGAGATATATTATTTTAACAAAATTTAGAAGAGGTTTGTATTAATTTAATTGGAAAAAAGAGGTCTATGAAATAATCTACCCAATATAAATCAACTTTATGAACAAAATTTCGTAAAGGATCTTTTTTATTTAATTAATTGAATGATTCGAAAAAAAAATAAAATAATGAGAAAAATAATTAAATTATAATGAAATGTTACAATTAATGATTTAGCTTTCGAAATGGATGATAAATGGATACAAATTAGTTATTCAACTTATTAAAACCAAATCTAAACCCTGAAACTTCAGAGCTTACTAACCCTGGGCACATGTTCTTTTACTAAAAATGTAACAACTGTTTTTTTTGCAGGTTAAAAGTCACCCTTTCTTCAAGGATATTAATTGGGATACCCTAGCAAGACAAAAGGTCATAATCACAGTTTTAATTATTACCGCATTTATAT
>JANTPZ010083462.1:0-15527 GCA_025593235.1 Vachellia pachyceras | reverse complement strand
ATTTTGTGGTTAATTTTGTTGTTTGGGACCTCTGGGTAATTTTTCATTTTTTCTATAAAATGTAAATTGGGTTAAAAGTTATCTCATTTATGCTAACATAATTTTATCTCAACTTGGGTTTTCCTAAAGTAATTTGGGCTAAAAGTGATTTTTGCAAACCTTGTTGTAAAAAGTCCTATGTAACTTTTCAATCATAAATGAATATTTAGATTAATTTATTTTAAATAATTTTACAGATGAATTTTATTTTAACTGGTGTGAAAATAATTTTTTTTAAATGCTTTGGAGTCTCCCATCATATGTTGGCAGTACTCTGTACTTACCCGTCCCATGAAAAAATTAAACTGGTGTTCAATTACTAATGTTAAAATCTTGAGGATGCCTATTTAAAAAAGTAGTAGAGAAGTATTTTTATGTAAGACGGAGTAAATATGTTAAAGAGATTATCTTATTTTTTAAAAAAAATATTGTTGTACCTATGTTTGATTTTTATGATAACTTCGCCGAAGAATCCCGACAAATAAATTGAAGGGAAAAAAAGAAAAGGCAAGACTTGATTCTGATTCTCCACTCAGTTTTGTAATGTTTCAAATTTTTTTTTTTTTGAGTTCAACGTCGCCTCGTTAACTTATTTTTTAAAGGTAAAGGGGGCAAAATTGATTTGTCTTGAAATTTTGGGATGTGCCATGTGAAGAAGAATGTAAAGTTACTTTTACAACTTGATTTACGATTTATAAACGATAATACAAACAGTGATTGGCTGTTAATACGACTTGGTTGGATTGTCATGAGCGTCCTGTGCACAATTGTCTTATAACATAACAGAGCCAGATATTAGCTTTAATTTTTTGGTTTAATTAAGAAATTATTCATAGGTTTGTACTCTACTAATGATTGAACCTGAATGATTGTCTTCCTATAAAATATGTCTAAGGGCTGGTTTAGCAACCTATGTTTGATTTCAAAACTTAAGTTTTATCTTAAAATCGAGGTTTTGTCCAAGTAATTTTTTTTCCCAAAACTATTTTGGTTACAAAACCTCAGTTTGAGAACTAGGTTTTGAAATCTACGTTTTCTCTTTTCTATTTTTTCCTCTTTCATCTTTCCTACTTTTTCCTTTTTCTTACCCACTTTTTTGCCTCGGAATCCGTAAAAGCTAATAACTTCCCAAACATAAATCACTTTTCAAAACCTAGGTTTTGCCTCGGAATTTATAAAAGCTATTTTCCAAAATCTATTTTCCAAAACCTAGGTTTTGCCTCAAAATCTGTAAAAGCTATTTTCAACCTTACATCCAGACAAGCTCTAAAACTGACATCAATCTTGCAATACATATAAATTAAAGCGATTTAAAAGAGTAACTCCACTCCTTAATATTTAAATCATTTATTTTTTATGTAGAGAATAAAAAATTAAATAAAAAATTTAATTATAATATATATTTTAAAATATTTATATGTATTATTAGATTATATATCATTTTATAAATAAAGTAAATCAATTTAAAAATAGTAAATATATACATTAATTAATTTCTTTGATCTTCATAAATAAATCAGTTAAGTAGCGGATGTAGTAGTTAAAATTTAATTTAAAATTAAATAGAAATATCATGTGTCTGTACATGGAAAAGGTTAATTAAGTTGCTTAGAATGATAAAAGTTACTAAATATGTAGGGACATGTGGTAGCCATATAAACCCAAAAGAAAAATTGGTATTGACTTTAATTGATAACATAATATTACAATTAATAGCTTCCTAAACCACCACTCAATTTTTGTCAACGTCTTTGAATTTTCATATTCTTTCTCATATGCTTCTATCTATTTTCTTTTCTTCTGTTTTATATAGACCAAGTTGTGAGCAGGTGAGTCGCCCTATTTAATTATATATATACATACATATATATATGTGTGTATGTGTGTGTTTTTCCATATCTATAGTATACTAGATTTTCATATAATATTATGCCACAACATTTCAGCAAGTGATGTCAACAAACCCGTCAAAAAAGTTCTACAAGTTTATGTAATGTGATTCTGGTCATGTTTGGCTGAGCTTTTGGGGAGTTCAAATGCACGTTCAATAGTGTTTTTTAGAAAACGAGATGATTTTATTAACATATTTGCATCAGCTTATGTAAAAGTAATTCTCTACCGTATTCCCAAACGAGCCCTCTGCGTTAAAAGTTTTGCATCGGGGGATATAAGTATATGAAATTATTAAAAGCTTTTAAATACCCATAACTTTTTATTTGAAAACTTTTGGTGTAAAATTAAATTTTAAACTTATACTATAATTAGTTGATTCAACAAAAATATATTTATTAATTATTGTGTGTGTATTCATTTTGTTTTTCTCTGTAGCTAATGGTTCAAACCTACTGACATTGTGAGATTATTTAAAAAAAAACATAAAGCTTTAAACCCTTTTGAACTACCCTTGATTCTACAATTTCAACTGGTTGAGAGTAGATGGAATTTAATCATGTGTCATAGAGATGAAAAGGAAAATTCTTCTTGATTGTGGAAGAACAATGGTTTGAATTTCTGAAAAGAATAAGGATGATGACCCAATTTAATGTTAATGCCTGGCAATTGACACATAATGGACAAAACCAGAGATAAAAGTATATTTCTTTTTGTGACTAATGAATGAATTGTTCTTGAGCAAGAACTTTTGAGATAAAATTACACATTAACTCTATGTATATTAACATATATTTAAATCAAATATGCTACCACACGGGATAATAGCTCAAGAGGATAATTACACTTTCATCAACAGTCAGTCCGTTTTTTTGGTACAAAATTCTTAGGTATGCTTACCTACGAATTAATGGTAGGGCTTTTAATTCATGATCTACTCAGGCCTTCTTGAAGGTACTGGAGTATGATAAGAATACATTTTTTTCTAACTTCAATAGGTAGGATTCACCCAACTTTATTTAGTTAAGATACCTTTTCAAGTGAGAACCATAGCCGAACTCTCGCCAGTACGGTCGAAAGATGATGGGTAGCAGCCAAATTTTTTAGTAAATTACTATGAGCATCCTCCTAAAGCACTATGGGCTCACCACTGGAAAGTTTCTTATCATCCTCATGGTTTGTGGCTCCGACATCCTCCTTAAACACAAACTTCATGCAGTAATGAATCCAGAGAGCAATGCAATTTGCTTGGAAAAAACTCTTGATCATGAGTCAAACATGGTGCGAGAGGCCAATCCCTCTCAATCATGTTTAAGTCCTTTTGCTTGGGTCCGTTTGGTAAAGCGGTTGAGAAGTAATTTTACCATTTACGAGGTAAATGTGTGAAGGAGATTATCTCATTTTGCGGAAAAACACTGTTGAACGTACTTTTGAAGTGTTGAGATTCTTTCCCAAACAGCCCACTGATTCTTTAAAATTGATACGATTGATAAAATGAGTTTTTTTTACTGGTACAGTACTGGGAAGCTTTAAAGCATAGAGTGCCAAAAAAAAAAAGCTCAGCACATATGTTGACTCTCCTAAACACATGGTAGGCCGTCACCTCGAGATTATTTTCATCGTATCATAAACAATCAGTTTCAAGTTCTTGACTGTCTTTTATTTCTCACTTTCAGTCTTGTTACATTTGCCATCTGATTTGATGTATCCAAATATCTTGAAGGCTTGATCGTTTCTTTCTACATGGATGAACCTCCATGTTAATTCAATGTATAGCATCAACTCATTCTTTTACCTCTCCATTAGGTAGTATTTTAGTGGCCCAAACGTATGTCAATTACATGATCATATCTTTTTACATTGCTGTTATCTTGATTGTGTTAACCATTACACCCTGGCCAACGGGTCAATGCCTGGCTCGTGAATTTACATGCCGAGCTGCAAAATCATGGACTCCTTTGATATTAAGGCCTAAACATGCTGATCAGTTTAAGCCCAGGCTTACGTGCATGTTTAAGAAGTGATTTTTGAATCACGTTTAGGTATAAAATTCCTTTCACATACTTTTTTCAACTTATGTGAAATCATTCTCCAAACGGATTCCTAAACACACTATATGTGCATGTTTGGAAATAACTTCTTCCCAACGGTGCAAATAAATCAAGACAAAACCATCTCAAAACCCATAAAAGCCATATCAAAAGCTATAAAAACCATTTTGAAATCCATAAATTCTTCTTAGATTCCGTAAATTCTTTTCAAAATCCGTAAACTCCTTTTTTCTAACAGATTCCCAAATACACACTATATCAGGTCAACCTGTTTTTCTAGCTCTAGTGGTAAACAACGTGAACACAATCTAATGCTAGCCATGATGAACCATTTGCCAATGTCACATAAGAACAAGGCTTCATTGAACCAATCAAAGAGGCCATTAGCCACAAGTTTCAGATTTATTACACTGAAAAAACTATTTATAGGTTTAACTTATAGGGCATGTATGGAAAACAATTACCGTTTTCCAGTCAGACATTTCCAAACCTGCAAGCATCCGTTTTGAAACAATGAGAAACGGAACTTTTGAAAAACGTTACTGTATTTTCTAAACATAACGTTTCAGATTTTTTTTCCCAACTCGTTTTCTGAATGGAAGAATGAATACAATGCTAATCCATGTCAAGAATCAATTGAAATCTTTTAGTCGTTTCTTGAGCATGTCCATTGATTTCTTTCTAGCACTCTGTTTTGCACTTTTATTCGAAAGGCTTCCAAAAATCCCATCTGGAGCATCCTTAAACTTCTCACAGATTGCACCAACCTTCTTGTAATCCAGCGCATAGTAGTTTTCCTCTCTCAAAGCAGGATCCATGAAGTCCTCAGGTTGATTGCTTAGCAAAAGATTGATCAGTTGTCTTGCTTCTACTAAACAGCCCTTAAAACTACCTTCCTTGAAAAGTTCACCCAATCCAGCAGCAAGGAACCTCTCGTCCGCAAAATTCTCTAATGTCAGAAGGTCATTCTCGATACCCATAACGGCATTCACGTTGAATCTCTTGACACTGTCACTAAGGAAAGCTGCCACAATAGAATTGGAAATATGCTCAAATGCTCCAACCCCCACTGCATACACAGCATCCAAGGGTAAAATTTGTTGTGCTGTGGATATAACGGAGTCAAGGTAATAGATAACTTCATTCATATAGTTATTTCCATGCTGTCTTATCTCATCTGAAGTCCAATTAACATTTTCTGTCATAGCCATGAACTCATCTATGTTTTTGCTCACCAAATTCAGAAGAGCAACATAAGTTGCATCTCTTGATGCCTTCAGTTCTACTCTTGCAGATAAAGAAGTTTCATGCCTCTCAACTGACCGAATCGGGATGCCGCATAGTTGATCAGCATGTTCGAGGAAAAAATCACAGGCCCTTTCAAGAACAGATATGTTTGCAGCAATCTGCATGGCTTGAGAGACATTGATATTGTTGCTATTGATGGTATCAAGTAATATTTTGTTTAATCCATCGATCAAGAACTTGTCCAAATACTTCCTCACAGTACTATAAAAGTCTATATGAACACAATGAGACAAGTAGTCAACAGATCCCTTGATAAAGGATCTCACAATGCGACAAGTATCCGGAACCATGGATGAGAATGGTGTGACATATGGAAAAGCAGGCAAAATGTCTGAAGTTTGAAGATGAAACGAAAGAACATTATTCTCATAATCAGTATCCTTTTTTATCACCATCTGCTTATACACGTCATTGCCAAGCACATCAACAATTTGCTGCCGACATTCTTCCAAAAGATGAGCGTGATATTTGTCACGGTTTTTATCAAGCACCTCAAGAAGTGGACCCACATCATATCCATACTGTCTAAGAGTAGACGCCAGAAGTGTGACATGGTCTTTCACAAGGAGAATATGGGTTGCAGAGTCCATAGAAGAGAATTGCTCGTCCAACAATGATGTAATTTTGGCCACAGCAATTTCCCACATTTTTTCAACCTGATCTGCTACCAAGAGGCCCTTAGCAGTCCTCAGGATCCTATCCTCCACTATAAAGTACCCTGCAATTTGAGCAAAATATGTTTGGTAAGATTCAACAAAAGGTTGTGCTGAAGACACTTCCAAGTCTGAGTTCAACTGCAACACTCTGTTCTTATAGTAATATTCACAAAACTTTTCTGATATTCTCAGGCAATCATGAATATGACAAGCACGGTAAAGAGGAGTGAGATCAAACATCAAAACCGAATCTTCATCAAATTCTTCAACATCCAAGGTATATGCTATATCCCCACCTGCAGAAATATCTTGCTCTTCAGCCTTTCTCTGCTGTTCCAGCATCTCATCATCCCTCTGCCGAGCTGAAGCAGCACGGCCAATGGCAGTCTGTCCAATATTTTTCGCGGAACTCCTTATCTGGACCAGCCATTCATTAACTTCATCACATACTTTTTTCTCAATGTGCGACTTTATTACAGGAATTCTCTTCTCTATAGCCATTTTGAGTTTCTGGACAGGCACATTCTGCAAATATTTTTTCTCTAATAAATCCAAAGTTTTAATAGCAGGATAAAACTGGCCTTTGGAAATGTGATTGTTGCACTTAACACAAAGTTCCAACACCTGAATACAACACTTTGACAGTTTCATAGCTTCAGTAACATTCTTCTTGATCTCATAAGAATCAAGAAGTTCCTCAAGATTAACAAGAAGGGCATTTCCAACCTGCTGCAACTTACAATTATCACTTTGGAGCTTACCCTTGAGCTCTTCAGCATCAAGTAGCACACCACGGAGCTCATCAACAGCAAGGATGAACTCATCATAATTTGCCTTGCACATTTCCTCAAGTTCAGCTCCTTTTTTCTTCATGACATAACTCAGCTGGTTAAGAAGCCCTTCGGTTCGCCCCATTTCAAAGGCATGCCTAACAAGAGGACCAACATCGTCTCCATTCACAATTAAATTTGCTAAAACCATGTCATCTCCCGTATCACCATTCTCTATAACAGTTCTCCTCTTTGTTTTCATATCCATTTTTTTTTACATATGTTCCTGTGATAGGGAAACATAGAACTTGTTATCAACCAAATAATACTTCAAGCATTTCCATGGATTAACCATTCCAAAACTAATCAAAAATATGTAAAAGTAACTCTTAGGCAAACCCAAAAAAAAGGTGATACGAGAAATAAGCAAGAGAAAAGGAGTTCGATAACATTAACATACACTTCTTTTTTTGCAGCGAACGGAACCGACTTATTTCAGTTCGGTTCGGTTGAAACAGATTTTGAACTTCGAAACGAAAATACATCAAAGCATAGTAGAAGAGCCAAATTCCTTCTGCTTGCTTACTAAATAAAATCAAAATTTGAACTCAAATCAAACCCACAAACTGAAACAATCAGTACCAAAGCCTTTCAATTGCAATTATAACCCGACAAATAAGCAATATACCCTTCGAATAAAGAAATGATCGAAAATAATCTCGCCAGAAAAAAATAAAGACAAATACAGGGAAGCCAAAGTCATTTGCTTTTTCAGCAAAGAACAAATTGGAAACCCAAATCAGACCACAAACTGAAACAGTCAGCACCAAATTCCATCACACAAAGGAGGAAAAAAATGAAAAAAAATGTTGACGGAAAAAAAGGAAGTTGAAAGGCTTCAGACTTGAGGACCATCTGAGGGATTAAATAGAGATAAGACACAGGACTTAACAAATACCTGAGGGATTACGCCGAAATGAGACTCGCAACTCTGGATCACTTGAGAGATTTCTTTGAGATGCGACTAAGGTCAAGACTGAGATGCGAGGTTAGAGAAAGGGCAGAGCCACTATTAGAAGCACCAAAGCAGAACATAAAATGGAGGCCGCGAAGGATTGGGTCGGGATTTGGGAGTGACGGAAAAGAATGCAACGCAGCGGCCAGGGTTTGAAAGACAATCAAGAGGGAGGACGAAAGTGAAGTTTGAGCTAAGTGGAGAGATGACGAGGTCGTCCGGGAGGGGCGGGGGAGCGCGCGAGAGAGACAAAGGCATTAAACGACGTTGTATCAGGAAACGAAAAATTTAAATTTTTTTCCAACGGAAAAATTTAAGTATGTAGTTTTGGAAAAGCTTACTGTGCTTGTTTGAGAACACCGTTTCCCCAATGGTGTATGTAAATCGAGATAAAACCATCTCAAAATTCGTAAAAACCATCTTGAAATCCACAAAACCATTTAAAAATCCACAAAATACCTCGAAATCTGTAAACTCCATTCTTCCAACGGAATTCCCAAACACACACATTTACTTCCTATAAGAACGTTCAATAGTATTTTTTCGTAAAATGAGATAATTTACTCCATACATTTACCTTAACTTCCGTAAAAGTATTTCTCTACTGCGTTTCTAAACGAACACACTAACTCAACAAGAGTTTATTTGTCCAACTTTTGCTCTAAATTTGTATATATATTTTTAAATTCTCTCTCTCAATTGCATATGTAAATTGTTACAATAAGTATTTTATAAAAAGTAAGACACAATATTCACAAATAATCAATTTACACCGTTATTATAAATAATTAATTTAACTAATTTTTTAATCACTACCTACCGTATATTCAAGAGAGTTGTTGAAATTAGCTGTGGCATAAGTTTTTTTTTTTTCATGATTTTGACAATGTTTTAATTGTTTGGCTCATGTGGATAATTAACTGCTGACATAGAGAAAGCAACATCATAAATTATAAAAAGTTGGAATTAAGTATAGTTGTAAGGAATTAATTCTTTATCATGTGATGAATCAAAATTAGAACGTTAGCAACAAGATGTACCTCTATTTAATGTTTGATAGTGCATTAAATGTAATTGTCTCCAATAACAAAATAAATGTAAGGAATAACATATTGATAACACATGTTTATAAGTTAAGAATAGTTGCCCCAATAAATTACATAATATTAAGATGACCTTAAAATTGTAAGTACTGTTAGTGTAGGATTTGACCAAGAGGGGGTGAATTGATCAGTTCTTACAATTAAAAACTTAATTGCAGAAATTAAACGAAATCACCGATGAAAGCAAAAAGAAAAATCAACGATGAAAGCAAAGAGAAGATAACATAGTAGATTTATCCTGGTTCGGTCCTCCTGACCTACGTCCAGTCCTCAGAGCTCTTTTGAGATTTTCTAATCCACTAATCAATAAAAACAAGACTCATCGGGCCTTTACAAAGGAGATTCACACTTCTCCTCACAACACGCAATAAAACAGAGTCTCACGCACTCTGTTTTCTGACAAATTCTCAACCCAACAAATTCAAGGTCCCAACCTTGAATATCTCACAATTATACATAAGGATTGACAAGATAAACTCTCTTGAAAGAGTAAATGGTCAAATATTGAAGCTCACAGGAATTGATTTACAAACTGGCAGAAGGCAATTGCAGGGAATAATTGTGCGATCAAGTTAGTTCCTCATCTACTTCTATCTTCAAAGCTTCTTCATTTACGGTTGAAATTGTAATTAATAGTCGTTATTCTGAGGTTGAATAGCCGTTAGAGAGAAGCTTCTTCCCATTACTCTCAAACGCTGCGTTTGTTGGCATGTCATTAAATGGTTCAACAGCAACGACGTAACCGAAATAAATGCTCGTCTTCATTCCTCATACGACTTGGGTTGTTCCATGAAAGAGCTAACGTGCATTTATGAGGTTAAGTAATATTCAAAATATTCCAGCATGAAAAGGAAAGCTCTAGTGGTCGTTAGATGTAGTTGTGTCAGAAGCCATATCAAAGAAAAGAGAACTCGAGTTCTTAACATCTCACATCTCGAGTTCTAACACGTTGAGTTTAAAACCATATAGTGAAACTTTCTTTTGTAACTCGAGTTTGCAGTGAAAGTTCTGAAGTATAGTTGAAAAACTTTTATTTGAAACTTGAAGTTTTGATATCAAGTTTTGAAGTCCAGTTGTAAAACTTCAAGTTATGAAAATGATGACTCGAGTTCTAAAATATGTGAAAAACTGTTCAGTTGAAAAGGTCCTCAAGACTTGAGTTCTGAATCTTAGGAACTCGAGTTCTGAAAAACTTCCAGTGAGGACTCGAGTTTGAACATCGAGTTTTTAAACTGACAAAATTTTGAAAGGCATTAAACTCGAGTTTGAAAAACAGAGGACTCGAGTTCTTTGAAAACTTATAGTCAGAACTTCTAGTTTTCAATTCAAGTTTTGAGAGACGGTTGTGAAACTCAGAATTTTGAAATCCTGAAACTTGAGTTCTATAACATGTTTGAAAACTTAAATCTAAAACTTCCAGTTTTCACTGCAAGTTTTGTGAAACTTCCAATTCTGAAAAATGAAACTTGAGTTCTATAACATGATGGGAAAACTTGAAGCTGGAACTTCCAGTTTTGCAAAACTCAAGTTTTGTAAATGCAAAACTCGAGTTCTACTTCATGACTTGAATTTGCACAGGTCACAATCCATCTTTCAGCATATGGTTCAACTTGCAACGGCCATAACTCTCTCAATTCAACTCCAAACTTTGCAAATAATATATCAATGGAAATCTCTATATGTCTACTTTCACAAGAAATAAGAATCAGTCTCAAAGATGTTATATAAAGAAATTTATGACAAATATAATAAGATCAGGTCAGAGATAAATCGTTCATTTTGATCACCAAGTTTAGAAATTTATATCCCCTTCATATGAAATCATTTGATGCTGTTCTTAGTGTTTAAGAAACGCATTTTGAGTTTAGTTTCATATGAAATTGGTTTCATGTCAATCAGAGGTGTAGTTTGAGAGATATGAGCAAAATGCCAGATATATGTTGAGCTGACAGATAATAGAGGTTGAAACTCGAGTTCTAATAACTCAAAACTCGAGTTTTGAGTCCAAGAAGTTGAAACTCGAGTTTTAATAATCCAGAACTCGAGTTCTGAAACTAAGAAGTTGAAACTTAAGTTTTGATGACTTAGTCGATTTGTGACGCTAAGAAATCCAAAACTCGAGCTTTACTTCACATTTTGCTTCAGGAAGCTCCAGAAACTCATTAAACTCGATTTTTATCTTCAAAAAATGGTTCTGAGTATGCAAATGAAGTTTAGATGAATGGTAACTCAATGTATGATGAAATAAGACCTATTGAAACATTTTAATATACAAATTGAGTTATTTAACCACATGATCTTTTAATTAAAAAGAATGCTCAAATGGTAGTAAGTCAATATGTATTATAAAAACTTTTTACTCTTTTATATTTGACATCATCAAAACTAATCATATCTAAAAGTACCAATTGCAAATCACAAGCTAAAATATATATAGATAAAAAATAACAAAAAAAGACATTTAACAAAAATAGATTATTGATTTATATGATAGGACTTATGGTGGAGACTTGAGATATTTTTAGATGAGTTTATTTTTAATTATTTATTTATGTTTTTGTCAACAACAAATCTTAATTTTAGAGTAAACTTTTATTAATATTATTATTTCTTTTAGGCTAAATTATACATTTAATCTTTTAAATTTACATCAAGTTTCAGTTTATTCCTTTAAGTTCACAAAATACTCTTTTAGTCATTTATTAGTAACACAGTTAATTTTAATTAACAAAAAATTGTTAATTCAATCACCAATATGCAATTATATGATATTAAAATATACTTAAATATTGATAAATTAATATACTTATTTTTATATTTTAAACTTTAACAATATTTTATCAGCATTTAATATCGTAATCACAATTTTTCGTTAATTAAAACTAACAATATTAAGAATAAATGAGTAAATGCGTATTTTTTAAAAATTTAAAGGATTAGTTGAAACTAAACATCTAATTTAACCTTTCTTTTAAGAAAACATCTAGATAACTATATGCAAAACTTATTTTATAAATTGTTACCCCTTGCAAATTTAAAAGAAAAAACATTTTATTCCATAATTTATTCCCCTATCGCCTATCTGCAAAAAAGTCCATCGTAACAATTACATGCTAATTTTGAAAGTTTTTTTTTGATACATTGCTAATTTTGAAAGTTGATACTATAAATAAAAAATAGAATTGAACCCAACATCTTTATGAGACAAAAGCCTCTTGTTTGTGCTAACTTATGTTTAGCGATGAAAAATAAATTTAATTTATATCAGTTTTCAAATAAACTAATTTAAAATCAATAGCCAAAAATGATTTTTTCCCCTAAAATCCATAGAATTCAAATTTTTTCAATTTGCAAATAATGTAATTTAAAATTTAGTTAAAAATTAAATCATTAAGGGGTAAAAATGCCCAAAAATTTTTAGGGGGCAATTTTACTCTAAAAATTTCAAAAACAGGGCAATATTGCCTCACGGTTCAGGATGTTAATTTTAACGGTTAAAATTGATTAATTTAGCCACATGCTTGATGGGATATTTTAATGATGAAAATTAACATTTTAAATGGTGGAGTAGTATTTCCCTATTTTTAAATTGTTGGAGCAAAATTGCCTCTTTGAAAACTTTCATGTACTTAATACTTGGGATATTTGGCAAAACGATTGAACACCCTAAAAGCATGTTCAACAGTGTTTTTCGTAAAACGAGATAATCTCCTTCATACATTTGCCTCGTAAATGGTAAAAGCACTTCTCCACCGCTTTCCCAACCGGACCCATAAAATTTTAAAGACATTTTTACCCATTGATACAAGGATGAAACCGAAAGGTAAAGGGTAAAAAATTATTGGCGGTAAAAAAGCAGAAAAAGTCAAGTGATATATATATTTGTGGGTCAAACTGTAGTCTAAATGACGAAATCTAACTGTAATTCTTCAACCTCACCTAATGGAGACAATATTATCTTTCTGATCAATCAATGAGGAAAGAATCATAGATGAGTAGAAGCATGTTCACATTCGATTCAGAAGCAAGAGTATAAATACATTAAATTGAGAAAAAAGAAACCAAAAGAAGTAAGAAATTGAAAATACTCGCCATCAATCAAGAGGCGCTCTTTCGTCGAACCTTCGTCTTGGGTGACTTTCCTCCATTTGCCGGCTATCTACGCCACATATGAATATTTACCCTCGCCTCTTTCTTAACTTCTTTCTTCTTCTAATGCAACTTCTTCGGCTGAGCTTACTATGAAATCACTGCCTCTCATAATTGTATAGCTTCCAAGAAGTTCAAGAAGATATTTAGATACTTTGTGTGGATCCCACCAGATTGAGTCTCTTCTTTTTCTTTAATCTGAGGTTTTTTTTTTCTGTGTGTGTATTTTAGCAGAGCTGGATCCATCTTGAAGATCTTAGTAGTAATCTTCAGTTCAAATCCGGTGACTTTCTCAGGCAATTTCCTTTATCCTCTATCTTTTTAATGTTGATCTGGTTATTTGGTGGGCTTCGTGATTGCTGCCACTCTGCTTGTTTGTGAGTTGTAATTTGTCAACTGATCTTTTACGTCAATGACGATGCAATTATACTGATTTATGGTTCAACTTCGACCATATCGTTTGGATTTTGTTCAAATCCGACGCCTTTGGACTTGCCCTTGACTTATTTTTACTGATCTCGTTACTATTATTGGGGATGCACGCATATACCCGTTAGGATTAGTTGCATTTCAAATGCTATAACGAGCCAAAGTAGTGCGGGCCACATATTTCTATTTATATATTGCTTCGTGAGAAAAGGTTGACAGAACAAAGAAGAGCTGCTGATTATTGTAAAGACTGATGGAGTGCAGTATTATACATTTTGGGGGATACATGTTTTTATTCGTCGTGCGGCAAAATGCTAATAACTACGCCCCTTGAGTCCCTGCATTTATCCTAATTTGCACAACAGTTCTGTGGGATCGGTTTGGTCGCGTCTGATTATATCTAACATCTCCCTTGGCTGAAAAGTTGACATGTTTGTTTTCTCTGGATGCAGATGGGTTCTGCAGAGGATAAAATAGACCTTGACTCAGATGAGGAGATTGCTTTTAGACCTTCACCATCTGCAAGAAAAGTCCAGACTTTTGATTTTGAGACAGAACATGTACTTCCCCCTGTAAATTTGGCCAGCTCATCCTTCTTTAAGCGATCACAGATCCGACCTTTCAGGAGCATATATATCGTCTTAATTAAAGCAAAGATCAACATGTTGCTACCTTTTGGTCCCTTGGCAATATTGCTACATTATCTAACGCAAAAGCATGTATGAATCTGCTCCTCCATCATCCATGTTGCCATTGGGTTTTCCAACTCTGAATGAGATAAAAATGGGTGAGAAATGGGAAAATAGGTTAAATTTGCATGATAGCAATCTCTTCATCACAGAAAACTTGCTTCTTGGGTTCTTTTGAATTTTGTCTTGGACTAGGGTTTGACAACCTTGTGATATACACATTGATGATGATAGGCAGATATTAACTAATGGTTGGCATATTAAACATGCTCAAATTTAAAACCCATTCATATCTAACAGTTTTTGGTTTTATGGTTACTTCCACGCTTTTAATTTATTAATAGTTACCTCATTTGTTAGGGATGGGTATTCTTTTTCAGCTTATTGGGTATTACTCCTTTGGCTGAACGTTTGGGATATTGTACCGAGTAAGTATTGATTTGTTCAACAAAATTGGATATTCACTTGTTTTCCTTATTGTATCTTCATCACTGTCTGGTTCTAACAGATGAACTTGCATACATTTGGTGCAGGCAACTTGCATTGTATACCGGACCAACAGGTATAGTTGTAGTTTTCATGATACAAATCTTTGTTAGGTATAAAAAAGTATTACATATATAGTTTTATATGGATGATAATTCTATGAGATGCCATTTCTGCTGTGAGTTTTTTGTCTGCAGTTTTAGCTTCTTCTTCTTTTATCTTTCTTTATAAATTCATTAAATAAAACATGAATCAGGAGAGAGTTAGTTTGAATAATGGTTGCAAGTTTTACAGACAGACATCATGAATGGTGTATTTTTTTTTTCTGTTAATATTTTTGGATGTACCACATGGTAAGATCTAAGTTCATGTGGAGTTATTTAACGAAAATTTTCTTAATTATTTTGACAAACTTCATGCAACATTTCAACATAAAATTCGTCATCTGGAAGGTGATTGAAAATTTATTTATTTGAATTGAAACCACACCCTCCCCCATACAAGGGGACTACTTTGTCACTAGGGCAATGGAGTGTTGAATGAAATTTCTTGTGATGATTTAAGACTATGAAACTGGATTGTCAATGCTGATAGAAATCTATTGATAAGTTCTATTTCCTGTGCTTTTGTAACTTTAGCCTTGTGATGTGGCGTCTAGGCCTAAGTAGTACCAGAGGATGTGTTATTATACAGCATAGTGCTTTTGAGAATGAATAGCCCCCCTAGGTTTACAACCTAATGCACCTGATCTGTGTTTACTGACTTTATTATGGCATATGCAGTTGGAGGTCTGCTAAATGCCACATTTGGCAATGCCACTGAAATGATCATATCAATTTATGCCTTGAAAAATGGCATGATTAGAGTTGTTCAGCAGTCTCTATTGGGCTCAATCTTATCAAATATGCTTCTGGTTCTTGGCTGTGCCTTCTTTACTGGAGG
>JANTPZ010083461.1:0-15864 GCA_025593235.1 Vachellia pachyceras | reverse complement strand
TAGAGTTGTTCAGCAGTCTCTATTGGGCTCAATCTTATCAAATATGCTTCTGGTTCTTGGCTGTGCCTTCTTTACTGGAGGGATTGTCCACTATAATAAGGTTCAGCTTTTCAACAAGGTAGCTGAAATATGGTTTGGAATTTTTCTTTTCCATTCTTGTCCTCTTTACGTTCCATAACATCACACTGAAAAGTAAAACTAAAGGGGGAAAAAGATATTCACATTGACATTGGCCTTTGCACCAGGCATCTGCTGTTGTAAATTCAGGGTTGCTCTTGATGGCTGTGATGGGAATACTGTTTCCTGCTGTGCTTCACTTTACTCACTCTGAGGTTCATTTTGGAAAATCAGAGTTATCACTATCCAGATTTAGTAGCTGCATAATGCTTGTTGCATATGCAAGCTACCTTTTCTTTCAATTAAGAAGTCAGCATAATCTTTATAACCCTATTGAACAGGTTAGCAACTCTTGCTCCACTTATATTTCTTGATAGTTGTGTCCGAGCTTTAGAACTTGTAATTATTATGTTAGACGCCTCATTACTCGGGGTGAGGCCTAATACATGCGTATGTTTTTAAACGAAGTCTATTTTGTTTTGATACTTCATGCTACATTATGTTTTCAAATTTCTCACATTTTTGAAGATGAATGTATGCTTATTCTACAATTTTCATGACCTAATATCCTGTATGGTCTTTATGCAATCATTTTATTATTTTCAGTCTCTTTCTGTATTAACCCATTCTACTTATTTGCTAGATACCATATTTCTGGTAAGGACCCATGTATTATGGGTGAAAACCTATAGATATAAGCGGGTTATATGGCCTTGGAGAATAAAAGATATATTAAGAATAATAATTTCCACATGAGCGCCCAGCATTGTAAAGAGTGTCGCAGCAGCTACTTCAAAGCCTCCCTTTCTAGAAGACATAAAAGGAAGGAATTCTTTATTACAGGATTCAGTAATACTTTTATGATCTACTTGGGTCACTTGATTCAAATATGTAATTAACTTCGCCACCACTAGGAGGAGGAAACTGTTTTTTTTTTTGGGGGGGGGGGGTAGAAGTGATTAAGTAGACAGTCACGTGAGGTAGCATCCTGGTTGAATTTTAATATGATTCTCAGAAAGAATGATACCTTGTAAAACAAGAATATGGCTTCATTCTGCTGTTCATTATTTGGTATGAGCAGAATTTCTCTCTTGCCCTTTTCTCTATATTTCCTATGGAGATTCTCAGAAAGAATGGTACCTTGTAAAACAAGAATATGGCTTCATTCTGCTGGATTTTCTTTGGTATGAGCAGAATTTCTTTCCTGCTCTTTTCTCTATATTTCCTATGGAAGGGAAAGGATTGCGTTTCTCTATATTTCTTTCCTGCACTATTGGTATTGTGATTAAAATAGGATATTAAAAATTTATTTCGAAGTGTAAAAGAGTATTATGCTTATGCAAATTTTTTGTTTTTATTGGATGCTTACTTTATGGTAAAATCTTTGTTTTATAATGTAGGAGGATGTTAATAGTGAAAATGATGATGAGGAAGAAATTGAATTAACTCAATGGGAAGCAATAGGATGGCTTGCTGTTTTGACAATATGGGTATCTGTATTGTCTGGGTACCTTGTGGATGCCATAGAGGTATACTCTATTTCTTAAATGCTTGATCACTATACCTCTTATAATTGTCTCCTCAATGCTCTTGCGCTTTTCTAGTGTTGGTTGTTTGCTTTTATGACTTGTTAGTTCTTTTTAATCTTTATTCTGTCAAGGTTGAACATTCATTTGCCTCTAGCAGTAGGAACTGAGGTTATAGACCATATCCGTATAACTTTGGTCATACACTATAATTTTCTAATGTTGAGTGTTTGCTTCTAATTATGTAAAGAATTATGTTAGAGCACCTCTAAGTAGTTGCAAACATATATTAGTTTTCATTTCTTTCCTCCTCGTAGACATATAATTTTGTTTTAATTCATAAATATGATCTCTGTCCTTATTTTATTTACTGGATAAAATTAGTGGTGAGCAACCTTAAAATAGGCTGCCAGTGAGTTTTGGGTTGATGGTAGGACTAGGAAATTTGAATTCAAATCTCAGATTGCTGCTGTAGATTGTTTATGAGCTCGTTTAGAAGTCCGTTTGGGAATAGCTTTTACAGAATTCGAGGTAAAACCTAGGTTTTGGAGAATAGATTTTAGGAGAATAGCTTTTACAGATTCTGATGTGAAACCTAGGTTTCGAAAGGTAATTTTGTTTGGGAAGTTATTGGCTTTTATGAAGTTTGAGACAAAAAGTAAATAGGAAAGAGGAAAGAGAAAGAAAGGAAAAGAAGAAAAGGGAAAATTTATTATGAGAGAGAGTGTGATTTGATGAGAAAATAGCTTTTTCAAAATCTAGGTTCTAAATCTCAGTTTTGTTGCAAAACCTAGGTTTTGAAAAATATGTGAGTATTTGGACAAAACCTAGGTTTTTGGGTAAAACTTAAGTTTTGCAACAAAAACTAGGTTTGGGGAAGAGCTCCCAAACGAGCTCTACATTCCTAGCTTGTTATGCTTTCTGAATAGTTCTGCTTTAGCTTGAATGGACCAAGTGTTGTTAAGAAAATGCTTTTCTTGGGTCTAAATCTACTTTGATGAGGTGAATTATGAATATTTTGTTATTTGTGACTATATTTCTAAGGTTTATACTGTTCAAAATGTGCTCCTTCCTTCCTTCCTTCCTTCCTTCCTTCCTTCCTTCCTTCCTTCTTTGTTGGTAGTGAAGAACTATCGCATCCTTTGTTTTTTGATCCATTGTGTTATGGATTATGTTGATATGAGTTGCATTTGCTGTCTATTGCAGGGGGCATCTGACTCATTGCATATGCCTGTGGCTTTTATTAGTGTCATATTGCTTCCAATTGTAGGCAATGCTGCTGAACATGCAAGTGCCATCATGTTTGCCATGAAGGATAAGCTTGTGAGTCACTTTCAGACCCTACATCCTATTCCATTTGTACTACCTATGGCATCATGCGCTCCATGTGGCCGATCCCACCTAATGAGATAATGCTTGTTGTATTGACTACTTGACTGATTGAGTCATTTTCTCTGAAGGATATCACACTAGGTGTGGCTATTGGATCTTCCACACAGATATCCATGTTTGTGGTATGCTTTGATGATTTACATCTGACCAGATCATTTCGTGAATAAGTTAACATTGATTTCGCCCTGTCATGGAAAGAATTTGATATTAGTTTTTCATTGCTTTGATGATTGTAGATCCCTTTCTGTGTTGTCGTTGGGTGGTGCATGGGAAAAGAAATGGACTTGAATTTTCAACTCTTTGAGACCGCCACTCTCTTTATCACTGTGCTAGTAGTTGCATTTATGTTGCAGGTACGTCATCTCCTATTCCTTCGATGCATGTTGCGTTATCAGCCTTATTATTTGTTTTCCCACCTTTGAACTACCTTAACCAAAATCTTTAGGTCGTGTGATTATCTTGATTAGATTAGCCTTGTGGCAAACCTATCGAACTTATCTAAGAGGGGCACTTCTTAACAAGAATTCATGAAAACATTTCCAAAATAATTAGTTGGAGTTGCCGAAAAATCCTGTGATGCCCCCTAAAAACTGAATAGCTCCTTCATTGTACGCAAGTCATGAAGCTTCCAACATTTAAAAAATAACCAGATTTCTGATGAAGTATATGGCCATCACAAGACCTACAAAGTCGATAATCTTCTGAATCCCATACAACATCAAAATACCCCGGCTGGGGGCAGATCCAGGGCCTCGAGCCAGCATGGCCAAATATTTATTTATTTATTGTAAAAAATTAGATCTCCTCTCCCAATTACGCAGATCTCACATTCCACAATTATAGACAATACATGTTTAGTGAAGCCTTGGATTTCCTTCATCTGGACCTATAACAAACCCTACTACAAGTTTGGTTGGTGAACATTTTATTTAACTTTTGGTTTAAAGCTAACATAGGGCATGATTAATCGGTGTTTGTGATGGAATTTGTTTGTCGTTAGCTTTTTGATGGGCCTGTCAGCTCAGAAGTTATTCCGGCTCAAGAGATTTAACGCATAAAGAAGGGAAAGCCAGAGAGGGTAATTGGACAAAGAAGCAAGTACCGTTGATACTAGGGCAGGTCATTGGAGTGTAGTGGATGAGAGAGAAAGTAATGGCAATGGGGTTGTTTTAGGTAAAAGCAGTGAGAAAGGGTTGTGAAGAATCAGTTTGAATTTGTTAGTCTTTTTTCAGCGTCATCAAGTTGCAAAGAATGGTTAATGTCCAAAAATAATGGTGAAGGATGTTAGTCTTTTTGATGAGTGTTGGTCTTATTTCTTAAAATAATGAGTGTTGGTCTTATTTCTCTGTTTTTTCTGGTATATGTGTATCTTGCAGTGAAGCCTAGTAAAAAATTTCAGTCCCTCTTTTTGGTGCTGAACTCTGCTAATATCTTTTTTTCCAATCAATCTGAGCTCCACAACTTCTCTCCATTGTTGTAGCCCCTATCATTCATGTTCATGGCATCTGTTTCAACATTATTGATTTGACTTTTGCAGGAAGGGACCTCAAATTATTTTAAAGGCTTGATGCTTATTCTTTGCTACCTCATTGTTGCGGCCAGTTTTTTTGTACATGTAGACCCAACAGAAGGTGAGTAACTACAAGTTTTACTCTCATTGGCAACTAAAAAGAATTCACTTTTCCATGAAAACCTTGGTTTTGATATGGAATCACCCAACACACCCAAATGGAACATAAAATTGATCGTGGGGCTTAAGCTGAGCAGAGCATCTTTTTTTATTGAGATTATAGCTGCGGGAGTGTAATCATGAGTGTCACATATTTTACCAAAAATAGCCTCATCATCTTCCTTGAAAAGTGCAGCAGAAGTTGCCACTGAGATTCTTCTTCCATAATACACCGTGTTGTTAAACATTGATCAACAATAATTATTTTATTTATTTGTTTTAGTATGATACTTTTTAAATTTTTGTTTTAATATATGTTGTTATTTAAAAATACAAAAGCATCATTTTTATTATTTTGGTACGTAAATATCGCAACAACTGATGCCACTTATAGTAATTTACATGTGAAAGAGTTGAAGATCACAACCGTCTAGATTTTTTTGTTTTATCAATATCACTTTTCACAAGATCTATTCTACTTTCTTCAGAATCTATTCATCAAGAGCTAATCCAAAGTCCAAACACATCCTCAAGTCACGGTAGACTTTTAAAAGACTGAAAACTCAATGAAGCTCCAGTATCTAGCAATTATACCCTTTTTTCCAATTCATTCATCAAACTTGTGGGCAATAGAATTGGGTCCTCTTTTGAAATCATGATTCATATTTGGGTTCAACTTCACTTAATCACAGGGACTTGTTATATTAATCTGATTGTGGGATTTGGTACAGGTGGTAACTGAATATTGTGGCTATGGTAGCCATTCTTGTAGCCTTGCTTCTGCACAAACCTAAAACCCAGAAGACAAGTGCAAAGCATTGTGCTAGAGGTTGAAGATGATGCCCCTTTCAGAAAAATTCCTGAACTCCAATCCAACATGATCCTGAACGTTGCAGTGAGCTAAACCAAATCAGGACGAAATTGTATGTATATTATTGAGGTCTTTGTTTTCCATAAAAAAAATCACTTTATGTAATTTGATCTCCATAGTTCATATTCTTTTACATAATTTTTTAAGTATTTTATCAGGCTCTCTGTTGAATCAGATGGGGATTATGTGGGCATCAACTGATAATACTTTATTAGTTTAGTTGATCAGTTGTCTTTCCTTTGCGTACGACATAGAATTTTTCCTTCTTTACTGAAAAATAATACTACCTCTGAATTTTCTTTAAAGAGATTAAGTTAACTAACTGCATCATATGTTTATCATTTTTCTTTAAATTAATTTGTTTTATTTATTAATTGATACATAATCTAATGGTATATATAAAGATTCTAAAATATGTTGTAATTAAGTAATTTATCTAACCTTTTTAATTGCTTCAAATTGGTTTTTATATTAAGGATGGAGGGAGATCATACATTATTATGTTTGTGTTATAATTACTTAAAACTTGCCTTTTAATTTTTTTTTTTCTTTAGTGACATGAAGTATTTTTATCCACTAATTTATTACAGCTTATTGGATTGAACACTACCAAGGGAATAATCGAAACTGTTTCATGTGTAGATAAATTGGAAATGAAAGAGTAATAAACTTCTATTATACCCTTTTTGTCTAATATGCAGGTCACAACTTGGGCTCTCTTTCTTAAAAATATTTTAAGTTTATTATATTTTTGGATAAATGCGCAAATTTAACAAGAAATTTTATGTCATGGGCGTTTGACATCATAAAATTTAAATTGACGTAAAAATACATTTAAAAGTGAGGCAAAAATAACCACACCATTAACTAACCAAAGAGTCCATTATTTTTCATCTATGAGCTTTACAAAGCCAGTTTTTTCTCACTCTCTCTCAACCACATCATTCTTCTCCTTCATTCTTTCCTCTTTTCTTCTCTCTCTTCCTCTTCTTCTAGCAGACCGACCTTCTCGCATACCTTCAAAATAGTTTTCCCTGCATGCGAATTGATTTGATGTTAATGAGCAAATAATTCTTAGCAATAATTTTCCCTGCATGGGGAAATCAAATTGAAGTATTTGTAGGTTCAAAAGAAGAAATGGAGGAGAGAGAGGAAAAGAGGATGGAATGAAGGAGGAGAGATGACTTGGTTCAGAGAGAGGTGGGAAATGATTTTGTGGTTGACTGGATCAATGGTGTTGTTATTTTGACTCATTTTTGTAATTTTATGTGTATTTTCGCTCTAATATAAATTTTATGGTGTTATACGCTCCTTACACAACTTTTTCATTGAACATGCGCATTTACCCTTTAATTTAATATAAACTCATCTTGGTTATGTAACTTTATAAAATATTTTTTGAATTTTCTCACTTTATTATAATTAGTTTTAAATATTACCCCTTATTCTTAATATAAGAGTACAATGAATTTTTTGAAGAGATTAAAGGTGCTAAATACATTATTTAAAAGTATTTATGTGCATCATTATAACATATATATATATATAATAGTTTGTGTCAAGCAAAATAATTTGGTGAAAATGATGAAGTCTTTTAAAGGAAGGTATTAGTTTATGTCAAGGACATAATAGTAATATTCTTTGTGGCCATCGTATCAAAAAAATTAAATTTAATGACATCATTTGAAAATATTGTCAATATCTTTTAATGTTGCATTTTTTCTTGTTAATGAAACTAAGGTGTTGAAATTAGAGGATTGAAAAAACACATTAAGAAATTAAAATAAATTTTGTATAAAATTATAGAGCTAAGTGGGAACTTTTGTTTTGTTTTTTTAACCTAAAAGTCAAAACTTGTTAACTCATTTGAACTTTCATTTTCATGTGTTTCGTGTTTGGATTCGCTTTTTAGGAATAGTTTCTTAAATAAAAGTAATTCTCAATAGACCTTAATTCTCATGCGCTTGGTGTTTGGGTGAGTGCTAGTTAAAATTAAGATTTTACTAGAAAAGTGCCTTCATTTCATGGGATCCAAACACAGATTAAGAGCTTGTTTGAGAACTCATTTTTTCCGACGGTGCATGTAAGTGAAGATAAAACCTTCTCGAAATCCATAAAATCACCTCAGAAGCCGTAACTCTTTTCTTCAAATGGAATTCCCAAACACAAATTAAATTAAAGGTTAAAACATAAAAATAGCAATTTTTACTAAAAGAGTACAAAAATACTCATAAATATTCAAAATGTGAGTAAAAATTTCAATGCCGATAAATGTAATTAAACACCATTGCATTTTACAATGAGGCCTGTAAAATGCCGAGAAAGGAGTTTACGGATTTTTAGATAGTTTTACAGATTTCAAGATGGTTTATATAGATTTTGAGATGATTTTTACAGATTTTGAGATAGTTTTATCTCGGCTTACTTACACCGTTGGGGAAATAGATCCTTGCGTTCGCAAGCGAACATGTGCTATATGTCTTATAATGCTAAGTCTCACCTTAATTAGGAGAAAACAGAAGGAGCCAACCTTTTTTTCCGCCAAATGTATGTATCATCCTACAAGAGATAATTATGTTTGAGACACCTTCGGTTATTAAATGTGTGCAAATATTTCAACATGAATTGGAACCTTAAATCATCATATTATGAAAGGTTAACTTCTTCTGGTAGAAGGGGTCTTATTGGTAAGAGCATTAACTTTAAATGGTTTGATTTAGAGGAAGAGAAGGGATCTCTTCACTAATATGACCGCATTATTAGCTCTAATTCTTTAGAATGACAAATCATTTATCCTTTTGGTCGGAACCAATAACCCCCACCCCACCTTATCTGTGTAAGGAGGCTACTCACACCACTCATCATTCACCGCCGCCGCTAACCACTACTCTCTGCCGGCAACCACCATTGACCATCTCCGATCACCATTAGCCACCACCACTACCTTTTTATCAGCAGTGATGATGAATGTGTAGAACTCATTAGTCGTCATCAACAATATAGCTACCTAACATGATTGTACACTTTGCAATGACAATAAAAAAAGGTATGGAAGTGGGATGCCACTTTGCAACATGCATTGTCTATCATTGGGATGGGAGGAGGTTTTTAAATTCTTTTTTAATACGAAATATAATATGTGTTTGAGAAATTTGTTGGGAGAAATGAATTACGGTTTTTGAGATGATTTTACTAATTTCGAGATTGTTTTTTACGGATTTTAAGATGGTTTTGTCTTGGTTTACTTATACCGTTGGGAAAACATGTTTCCCAAACATGCACAATATTTTAATTTTTCTTTTCTTTTAATTTTTATATATTGTTTTCAATAATTATACATATTGAAAATTTTTATAAGGGGGTAATTTCTAATGTAAATGACTAAAAGAATAATTTTAAGAAAACTAAAGGCGATATTTTTACAAAGAAGTAAATTAGATAATCTTTTAATATTTATGAATTAATTATCAAGCACTAATATTTGACAAGAGCGGAGTAATTTAGGTAGAAATAAATACAACTCGCGTATAAGAAATTGATTACCTATGAATTCTAACTATTTATTTTTAAAACAAAATTTACATAGAGATGTTGAATAAGATTAAAAATAATTAATTATTCATTTCACACCTATATATTCGCTTTATAATTTATATGACATGCATATAAGAGAGAATTTTAATTATTATATTTCCTTCATTCTTATTTATAAATTCTTTGTAATTAACTTATACACTAAAAAAAATATTAATTTAGTCATAATTATCTATTTTTAATAAATACTAGTAATTAAAATGCAAGAAGTTATAATCTATTTTTAATCATTTTTCTTCTTATGAGATGATTAATATATAAAAATATGAAAGCTTCTAGAAATAACTTATGAATACAAATTGTATTTTTATTATTTAGAAAAGTTCGAGAAACTTTTTTTTAATAATTTCTATTTTGATTAATAAAAACATATGAAATATGCAGGCCCTCATATAAAAGTTGACTAAAGAAATTAATCATTGAACATAACTTCTCAAGCTCACTATGTTGTTTAATTGGAAAACACGAAAACTATTATAAATGTTTATCCACACTTAGCTTGAACCCTTTTTTTAATAAAGTATTGAAATCAATTCACATCAACACAATACAAAAGTCTATCCTTATGAACCCTTTTAATCAACCCCTCTTGACTTGCTATCAAGAGATGGTTGATTAAGGATACAAAAACTGTCTAACATATCATGAGACCAACTAGCTAGGTGATCTGCAGTAGGTAAAACAACCCTACGTCTATAAAATTTCTTACGCAAGCGGATGTAAATATATGAAGGAGATTATCTCGTTTTGCGGAAAATACTGTTGAACATGTGTTTGAACTCTTCATAATCATTCCCAAAAAGGTTCAAACTAAGTTAACATGCCAATTTCTATGGATAAATTTCCAAGTATCATCAAAGATGATCATTCGTATAGCCGCTCGTAACCATCACAGCCTCAATGCTGTCGGAGTAAATATGTTACATATTCATAACCTCTACTTCAACATGGATGGATCAAGACCATTAAGGATCCCTAACACCTCTGCAATTCCAGGAGGGACTGAAACTAACTAGTTTGCAGCTAAAACCACATATGCAATTGTTTTCCCTGTCGTGCAGCGAGCACACACCCACATCCACTGCTTCCATTTTCCAGTATAGATCCATCCACTTCCACAGATACTGAGTCATCATATACTGAGAGTGAAAAGAACATATTCTACTTATCCAGCGTGACCATGGATTTCCACAGGTGTACTAGAGCATTGGGGCAGCCTCTAATCAGGTGCATGAGCTCTTCCTCCTCTGCACAATTAAAAGGACAAGGACCTGATGAAGGTATGCTCCTCCTTATCCTAAGAGCACCTGCAAGGATACGACCATGAGCAAAGAGAGATAAGAAGGTTTCTTCTCTGGAATTTGACATCTCCAAATCATTCTCCATGCATCCTCCTGCCTTGCTGTACCTGTACAAAGAATGTTACAGGCAGACTTAACAGAAAAGGAACCGTCAGAAGACTGTTTCCAAACATATTCATCATCTTCTCTCTCCCCTAGGGGACCCAAGCATTGAGCTGCTCCGTATTCCAATAACCATTCGGTTTAACGTAATCACAAACTCTACTCTCTTCCTTAGGCAAAATGTCTTCACAGCTAGCCAATCGTTTTTTCGCAGAGCAAACTTCATTGAATGAATAACCTTCTGGGTAATGATAATATAATCACTGCTCTGTCGTCCCGCAACAAAGCTGCACTTTTGTTGTACTCTTCCACAGTCCCTTTCAGTTTGACGAAGGTAATTTGTATCTCTCTTTGCTCTCTGGACAGTTCCACTCCCTCAATCCGCCGGAATATTCCCAACTGTTACTATTCCACTCTTCCGCCGCAATACAGCTTGAACCAACTTCTCAGAGATTTTGCCATTATTTTAAAAATTTATTGCTTTGAGTCAGCTAATTGATCAAATAAATTTGCAAACCCTATTTATAAACTGAAGGTGGTTGATACTGATCCATCATTGTTGTTAGGAGTCACTTGCTTTACTTTATTGAACTTGTCATAAATTTATTCTTGGAAAATCATAAACAATTGCGTGTTTCATTCTTTTAAGTTTTAGATAAATCTAATATATTAATTTTAAATAAAGATAGCATTTTTAATACTAAAATTATAAAAAAAATCTTTCTAATTCAATCTTATTTTATAATTTCTAAGATTTCAAATCAATACATTACTTAAATAGATATCTAGTTTTTGTTGCTTGACTCGACACCCTTGATTTATGAAGTTTTATTTTCATCGCACTGGTTTTTTTCTTTCTATTATAACACATGCAACCATGACATACTTTCAGAAGATTCAAACCCACAACTCTATATGTTTAAGAAATACTTAAAGGAAAACGCTTGGTGTCACTGAGTTACAAACATGAACCATATTATTAGTTTTAATCTGTTAACTTGTAAAGAATGTCAACTATTATCTCTCATTATTAATATAAAACGTCAATTGACTTTTTTTAAAGTGATTAATAAAGCAAAAAATAATACTTTAAATTATTCATCTATTTATATGTATTATTATATTATATATTACTTTGTAAGTCAATTAACTTAGTTTGAAGGAGAACTACAATTATAAATACTTTTAAATAATATTTTAACTATTTTAATATCTCAAAAAAATCGATCAACTCTTATATTAAGATGGTAATTAGGATAACTGAGAGAAGGAAATGTAAAAGGAGAAATAAAATCCATATATATTGATGTGGTGGGAGACATTAACAAGAGTCCTTGGTTGTAAAAAAATTATAAAAATACAATAAAATCATCATCACACATAGATATGAGATATTGATGGATGGTTATGAAGGAGGCAACCCATCCAACATGGAAAGTCCAAATCTATATATGAAAGCCTTTGCCCATGTAAAAGGATTGAAGGGTAGGAATGTAATTGTACAGTAGAAGCTTCATTTATTAGCAGCAGCCAGTTTTGCTCTGAGGTCCTTTCTTAAGATCTTGCCTGAGGGTGATTTGGGAATTGCAACACTGAAGAACACTCTGCTTATTCTCTTGTAGAACACCACCTGTACCATCCGCCACCATCATCCATAATTAAACCTCACTGTCATCAACTCTAACTTTCTTATTTTCAATTTCTTTTATAATCATACATGTATTTTTAAGATCAAATTTTAATAGTTTTAATTTATTTATGTATTTTTAAGTAAAATTAGGATCATGTTTTTATATAATGTTAAATCTGAGCTGTTAAAATTTTAATCCAATTGTGATAAAAGGGAAAATGAGGTGAGGGTGGAGGAGGTCCAAGTTGAATCCTACCTTTATTTTATAAGATATTAAAATTACTTAAAACAAAAAAATTAAAAATTTACCTATTATTAGACAAATATGGAAGCAATGAATTAGTGTCCCTTTTCAAACTATCTCATTACTGGTACTTTCCATTTGATTTAAAAATTTGAAATTTACTTATTATAATTTGATTGGAAATGATTTCAATAAACATATAACTTTAAGGAGCTAAAGCTATGTTTTCTTTTTTTTCATGATCAATGATTAAAGTCTAAAAATGGAGAAATTCACCTAATATTTCTTCCTGCTTACATAGATATATGCATACTTTTACTACTTTAAAAATTAATGAGAAATGCATATAATTTTATTCAAATAAAATAAATGTATGCATATTATTCTTTTTTTTCAATTAATGGAAGGGAAAAAAAACAAACCTGTTTGGAGACAAATTGTTTGATGTCATCTTCGGTGGTTTGAGTGTGACCGTTGGATCTGACCACAAAAGCAACGGGCACCTCTCCAGCTGCTTCATCCTTCATTCTGAAAAACCAAACCAAATACACCTTTAACAAATAAATAAATAAATAAAATAACACGGTTAATATAATTTTTATTGGTCCCTCGAAATTTAAACTATGAATTTTAGTCTCATGACCGGTAAATGTTCAAATTTTTATTAAATTATACGAATTAAATGTAATCAAACTTGAAAGTTAAAACTTATAATTTTTAATTTGATGGCCAAAATTCATATAAATACAACTGTAAAGATTAAATAATGTATTAGATTAAAGTATATATTTAATCCTTTAAATTTTTATTAAATTTCAGTTTGATTCTTTAAATTTAAAAACTACTTTTTTATCTTTTAATATTAACATGATTAGTTTTATTCAACAAAAAATACTAATTTAATCACCATTATGTAATTAAATTATGTTAAAATATACTTAAATATTGGTTATTTAATATAATTATTTATGTTTTAAAATTAAACCATATTCTATCAGCATTTAAGACCAGAATCACCAATTAAATTTGTTGAGTTATTATTTTCCGTTAAGAAAATTAATGACGTTAAAGATAAATGATTAAAAATAGTACACTTAAAAGATTTTAAAAATTAAATCAAAACTAAGGGCGGATAGTGTGTGAGGTAAGGTCAAAGAATTAAGATACGTACGGGACCACGGCGGCGTCGGAGATGTGAGGGTGAGAGAGAAGGAGAGCCTCAAGTTCAGCGGAGGCCACCTGGAAGCCTTTGTACTTGATGAGCTCCTTCAGCCTATCAACGATGAACAGTTCATCATCCTCATCAATGTAACCTATGTCTCCCGTGTGCAACCACCCCTCTTCATCTATTGTCCTCTTCGTTGCCTCCGGATCATTTAAGTACCCTGTCCATTTTTGTCATTTCACCAGTTATTATTTTGGATCCTCCCTTCATTTGTTTCCTTCGCTTTAATTCGCTCATTTCATGTCCATAATAATAATAATAATAATGCAGACACAAACAAAACACTGAAAAAACTACTATGTACCAACATCATTTAATAGACAGTTAATTTAATCACGAATAAATTTTCTAATTTTATGTGACAGTTGTGTGATAATTTAATCACGAATAAAAATAAATTTTATATTTTTTTTACAATGGGTGAGTTTTTAATATGATAACATCATTTAGTCCGATAACAAAACCTTAAACTGTATTATATTTATCTTAAATTTTAATAACTTTTCTACTTTCTCTATATTCAATATCTAATTTAACATATGTGAGTAAAATTAACATACAATAAATTAAGAATAAAATCGTACATCAACATAAAAATTAATAATGTGGTTTATAAAAAAATTAAATAAAATTAAGAACTATATGCCCCTTTGCAAAGGAAATATGGTTGAGAAGAGAAGAGGAGAAATTGGTTGACTTGTCAAAGTCAGACGGTGGATGAAAAAAGGTCAAAGGTCGATATGGACGGTGGAGAGTTTTTAAAAACAATCATGCGCATCAAGCATTAATTGAATGTGAGCAGTGTTTGGTGAGAGGTGAGGGCGCGCCGTCCCAAGCACCAACCAATTAATACGACACCGTATGGCCCCCTATTGAAAGCTATATCTACCAACTTTTGTGTGTGTATAAAACTTAAGTTCTAATCACAAGTAAACTCAGATGACGAGGCTATATAATAAACAATCCAATCATTAATACTTACTTGGGTGGCTCCATCAATTATAGTAAAGTTTAAGAGGAACATTTTTTGACATGACTCATAAATATTCCTTCCAAATCCAGTCCTATATATATAAGTCATGAAGAAAACTAATTTTATGCATATTGATAAAATTAATTTAATTAATACTGAGAGCACAAGTATTTTTTATATATTTTCATATGATTAATTAATAAGTGAAATTCACAATCAGATCCCAATAAGAAGAATTAATGAATAAAAGATCATAAAGATTGGTAAAATTACTATTAGATCCCAACAGCTGGTCCGATTATAATTAACGTCTGGTGAGGTTGTTAATGACAAACAGACTAGCTATTCTGGGACCTATTGATAATTTTATCAATTTTTGAGACCTTTTATTCATTAATTCTTCTATTTAAGATTTGATGATGAATTTTTTAATTAATTAGTTGAAGGGAAAATTGGATCATTTTTAATTTCTTCTCTTATTCAGATCTTTCAAATCAAAATAAAAAAGAATTCTAACCGAATTGCACGTTTTCACCAACTTCTGGTAATACCTTTCATAATTTGATCGCCTCTAATGCATATCTCGCCCGGTTGGTTCCGAGGCAGAGATTCGGAGGTGTCAGGGTCCACAATCTTCATCTCTGCATTTCTCACCACCGTCCCACAGGCTCCGGCCTTCACTTTCATGGCTTCCTTTGCGAATGCTAAGCTCATTGTCAACACCGGTCCTGCCTCCGTCATCCCATATCCCTACAAGCTCCCTCATCATCAACCACTATTACCATAAACTAAACATCTAATAAAATTGGAACGAGAAGATATATATATATATATATATATATATATAGATTCACACTCACAAGTCGAGAAAAGGTCTGATATTCACTCGCTTTTGGTGTCAGAAAATAAAATAATTGAATAGCTCAGGACGGCTTGAAACGTAGAAGATTGAATACCTGACCAAGTCTGGCCTTAGGGAACTTGGCTCTCAGGGAGTCTTCAAGTTCTTTACCCAGAGGAGCCCCGCCGGACTTCAATACTCTGATCGATGACAGGTCGTACTTATCAATCTCCGGTGCCTTGGAGATGGCCAGCACGATCGGCGGCACCACCGGCGCGATTGACACCTTGTGTTTCTGTATCAGCCCCAGCAACGTATTGATTTCGAACTTGGGCATCAGCATGATCGCCGCCTTGGCCCTCAATCCACACAGCAGAAC